>VWZZ01002011.1:818-31028 GCA_013399095.1 Psophia crepitans | reverse complement strand
GGAGGCTGGTCTTTGTGCTGGCTGCCCTGTTCTGACAGGGTTAACTTCTGCCAGGTCAGGGATGAGACCCAGCTGGCTGCAAAGCTGCGTTGCCAACCGGGCAAGTGCAGGCAGGAAAGCCGTGCCCGGGAGAGATTTAGGTCAGCTTTGCCTCAGAATCAGGTGGGCTTCTCCATTTGCTCCATCCAAATAAAAGCTTTACTCTTTCAGCCACGCAAAGGATATTGTGGTGGCAAAACTATTTAACTATAGTTAAATGAGTAGATATGTAAAATAAACCGTGTTAATGTAAAGTATGACCATATTTGTATAAGAGCATCTACAGCTCTAACTATGCTGGCAAAGAAACCTCCCACAGCTCAGGAACAATTTACACTGGTGAAGCCCAGACCAGACCTACATCTTCTGAGCCCGAGAGGTTACCAGGGCAGGCAGCCATTCTGGGGAGCAGACTGATACACTGCATAAGCAATAGCCATAATAAAGGAAATGCTCATTACTATGTGAAACACAGAAACCGAGACTACTGCAATTAATTAAAAAAGGAAATCAAAGCTGGGTCACTAGAGCCTAAACATGGGGGGGGGGGGGGGGGAGGCGACACCCATATCTGGGGAAAAAATACTAACATTCAAGGCCCCAGAAAGATAAATATCAGAGGCTACACCCCAGCTGACCCAGAGTCACCCTGGTACATGGCCCCTGAAACGGCAGCTCCTCAGCCAGCAGGGTGGGGCTGCCAACATCTGTACCGGGGATCTGTCCCTCCGCCCGCCACAGCTGGAAACGGCTCGAGAGAAAGAGAAGCCTCAGCAAAACAAGAAACTCTAGAGGATGTTTTTCTCCAAAGAGGCTGGGAAAGTGTTTGATTTTTCTACCTGAAAATAAATATGTATGTTATATTTTGCCCAGTTAATCTCTCTCTTCTTGTTTACCTCAAGGTCATGCTGTACTGCTTGTCCTTTCTGGAGTGGAAGAAGCAGGATTTGGCTGTAAGACCATAAAGGGGAATTTTTACTGAGTTCGCTGGACATAAACACACCCTGTGGTCCTCTCTGTCTGTCCGGGGCACATCACTGCAGCCAGCCTTACCGCAATGGGTCTCCCTACGCTGCGGCATGGACTGGAGCAGGGCAGGAAGCATTTTTTCCCATCCCACAAAAATCTTCCTGTTCTGCATCAGGATGAACCCAAGACCTTTCAGCGCTTCTAGTCTTGTTTTCTAAAGAAACAAGCCATGTGCAATCCTGCTGTGTGTATCTATCCTTCCCTTCCCATAAATTCTTAATTCTTTGGCCAATGTCAACCAAGTCTGACTGACTTGATCAGGTAAAGGTACCAACGGTGTTACATTCCCACGAGTCCCTTACAAGTGAGCAACTCGGGAGGAAAGAGACCCAAATCAGACTTCCAGGAAGAAACAGGTTCAGCCCTTCGCAGACACCAGATAACATACAGAGGAGCTTCGGTGGTGTGGGACACCAGCTGTGCCTGGCCTCGCTGCCCATGGCAATCGCGTCTGGAAAGCTCAGTGGTGTGACCTGGGATGTGGTGAGACAAAGATCAATTCCAAGACTTGATCCTCAGTCTGTGTCCAAAGGGGTACCAGGGCAGCTGGGCAGCTCTTTCTCTCATCCTAATATAATGCCATGCACAGAAGGAGAAAAAGAAATCAGCATTTTCTTCCAACTGTTTGCACTAGGGAGTTTCAGCCAGCTCCAGTACAGGTACAGGCTGCTCACCACTGCCCGCAGAGCGAGGCTGGGGTTTGCACAGGGTGAGGGATTGGTTGGGGGCAGCTCTTCTCCAGCATCCACCTCCTCACACCCTTCATCGGCAAGAAACTTGTCAAGGCGGCAAACACTGCCTTGACTCTTTGGCAAAGCCCCTCCGGCTCCCCGGAGCAGGGCACTGCCCCACCACGTCACACACGGCCCTCCACCCCAGCTTTTCACTACGCTTCGCAGAGGAGACTTCCCTTATTTTTTCTCTCTTCGCTGCCACCTTGCAGGTCTTTACCAGATCTTTGCAGATGACTTCTCAATGCCTAATCGTGCATCCCAGCTCTTGCATTATCCGGCCCCGGAGGCCACCCTGCGACACACGTCTGTGCCAGAACGGTCAGAGATAAGCGAAAGGTCCTTTTGTGCTCCTGTCTCCCCAACTGGGTTTCTTAGAATCTAGCTGCCCTCAAAACAGAAAGAAGACAAACAACTGCATGGGGACAGTGCCTGATAGTGCTTCAGTAAGCCCTGGCACTGTTTTTTAAGGCCAGGCGAGAGGTTGCCCTAAGGTATTGGCAGTCTCATCCCTACGCACAGAGAGGGCTGAGGGCAGCAAGGCAGAGGGAAGAGCTGATTATACATTCAGAGGTAGCTGTGCAATCAAAACTGCTGGCCAAGCAGGCAATCAGCTTGCCTCGGAAGATATGTAGACACAAGAGAATCCGCTTGTGGCCTATGAGAGGCAGAGATGCATTGCACTAGTGCACTTCAACTGCTGCAAGCTGCAGGCTGGCAGGAAAGTCTACAAACAGAAAGAGCGTCTTAAGAGGGCGAGATTTGTGCTGGTGGCTAGCGCAAAGCCTCAGACTCAGCTCTGCACCCCAAGCTGAGCCTGGTGATGGGTAAGAGGGACAGGACACCAAGCTAGGGCCTAGGCTAAAGCACAGGGAAACATCCATCGCTGATCAGCAGCTCTGAGCTGGCAGTTAGCAGGGTGACAGTGCTGAAGGGGATTGCAAAACTGGGTGAAAACAACCTGCTTTTAATCAGTGATAAGTTAGAAGGTACTCTGATGGTGGTGGATGGAGAAGTAAGATCATGCATAGTGAATCACATCTCCCTAGGCCTGTGTATTTTGAAGTGTGCTTAACTATTTCCATCACAGCTGCTGCAAGTTTTGCTCCCAGCTCAGGCCAATAATGACAGCTTTGGAAAATCCCATCACTGCAGTTTAACAAGGATGAATTTGTTAATACCTGCAAAGCACTTTGAGGTAGATTTCTCAAGCAGGCAGTGGAAATATACTCCTGCTGCTTCTGTGAAGAAAACACATGGGATCCATGGCTTGTTCTAGTCACAAGCTAAACATGTATGTCCCTGCCAGCCATACTGGCTGGCCCCTTCCTTCCCCCCTCTCCAGGAGCAGAGGTGAGGAGCACAATGTCTAAGAACATCTCTGTCAGTTTGTGTTCATCCCTGTAGGGCAGAGGTTCTGCACGACCCTCAGCAAGTGGACTCCATGCACTGTGCCTCAGTTTCCCCTCCTGTAGTACTCTGAGGCTGATGGAAGGAGACATTCACAGAACTTAGCATTTTTTATAATTCTTGCATTTTGTGGCTTTATTTTTTTTTTAATTGTTGACTGGGCATATAAATAGCAGCTGCCCAAGGCAGAAAGTCAAAGGCGTATGTCTTTGATTTATGAGGCATCCATTCAGTTCAGTTCGCCTCCCCCTGTAGTTCCCATGGGAAAAGTCGCTCTTCACTTCCTATCCAAAAATCTCTGGTACAGTATGACTGGGAGCTGCGAGACAACCACCTCTTTCTGCCCTTGCTACAATTTTCTCAGGAAAGTGAGCTGGACATGCTGCTTCTCCCTTCTGCTGTGTGGAATTTGTTGAAGGAACAAAGGTACCAGGTTAACAGGAAATCCAGGCACTATGGTTTTGCTTAGTAAGGTGGTGACCAGGTTAAAAATCTTGGTTATCCAACCTAAGGCACAATGCAGAGGAAGAAATCGGCATGTGTAAACACTGGTGGCAAACATCCCACCTGCACAGGGCACCCCACCACTGCGTACAACTGCTATACCACAACCTACAGAGAAAAGTCTCCAGTGCCCTTCTGTTCCCAGGAGAAGGGCTGGCGCCAAAGGCTGGGATAGAACTTCAGCACCCATCCAAGCCCAAAAGCACACGTGACAAGTCTGTCCTCAATCTTTCTGCTTTAAAATGGACACAATACCTGTTGCTTTGCCCCCCCTGTAAACCCAGTCTGTACGCACAGTGCTTTGGAAAGCCACGCTGCTGCGGCCTGAGGCTGTTACAGCAAGTGGTTTTCAATAACCTCCAATATTAGCATTTGCACTTTTTTTGTCTTCACAGGGAAAAGCCTTTTTTTGTGGAGACTCCTCAGTCCCCCGCCAGGGCACCTCCCTTCTCCCACAGCCGTGCTCTCCTCTGTATCACCGTCCCCTGCTGCCAGGTTGTTATGAAATGATGCCAAGTGTCTGCATGAACTGTCTCAGGACAGAGATTATGATCTATCTGGGAGAGGGGAGAGACATTCATCTAAGTGTCAGCTATTACTGAACACAGCAACCAGACACACTAGAAACACTAACTACACATGCTGGAAACTCCTACTTGGGTCAGTAGATTTACTCAGCTCTGTATACCAATTTGATGTCCATGGAAGTTCTAGATCTTTCATTTCCAGGCATAGACTGCTTGAGATTACTGTTGATCTTCACTAGCTAACAAACTGTAAGCCAGGAACCGTGAACTTGTACTGCTGAACCTGACAGGGCTCTCCTCCTAGATGGGTTTACGAGATGCTGTAAGACAACGCCCAGACTCCCATCTTTTGTGGTTATAACCACCCAAGTCCTAGATTATTTCCCTGATGTGAGCAAGAGAGCACTCGGCCACCGCACACCCACGAGCAGGAAGGTTAGCCTATGAGTACTGATGGCAGGGCTGCAGGGCACCATTCCCAAGCACCGGCAGCTGAGACACCGAGATGCAAAAGGCTCAGGGGCAGGGCTGGTGTGTGCCATCAGTTATACCCCCTGACTTCAGTGGGCTTCCACAAAGCAGATCTCAGCCCATTCAGCCCCACAATATGCAAACTTATTTTTACCACCATTACCTGACAAATATGTTAAAAGTAAGCATAAGTGTTTATTTACTTCCTGCACAGTAAAAGTTAAGAAGGAAAAAATAGATGCTCAGCAACGATCTCTGCTCACCTGCAGAGATTGATGGTTGGATGCACAGCTGAAAGCTACAATGGTGCCCTGAAGACACACCAGTTTCCACTCCCCATCTCTTGTCACTTCTTGCACCTGCAGATCTGGCTCAGCCAAGCCCTTGCAACTAAGTGCCTGAGGAAGATGCTTCTGGTTGCACATGTGGATGATGCTTTGACACAAACCACTGCTTTGGAGCAGAGATAGCATTTTGAGAGCAGAGATTCTGCTGGTGGTCTTCAGCCACCAAAGAGGTCTGCTGTAATTAGGCCCATTCTGCATCCTGTGTTTAACCCTTCAGCTCTGCAAGCTGACGGTTTCAAAGAGCTTTAACAGTTGCATCAGAGTTGAAAAAACAACTCTAAGGCAGAAAACAAACGTGGCACAAGACCTTTGAAGACAGCCAGTAGCATGACGATTACACAACGTATCTCAGCAGTAGTTTCCCTGCACACTGTCGCAGCTGTAAGCACATCAGATTTTACCAGTTCTGGTGCTGTCACTACTGCTCTCATACTCCATTAGCTGCTTGCATGTTGGCGGCGCTGCTATGCCAGCCAGAGCTGAGACTTCTCTCCACTGAACTCCATGCTTGCTCTGATGGTGTTCATGGTTTGGAGCATCACAAGCAGTATTGGGATTGCATCCTTCCCTTCCTGGCCCCGTGCTGCGTGGCTTGATCAAGTGACCTCTGTATCTGTAGCCCACAGGCTCTCTCCTGTGCAGGGTAACTGGAAAATGCTGAGATAGTTTCTGGGTAAAGATGAGAAGTGTTGTCTCCCCAGATGAAGAATTTGGGGAAATCTCTGCAAAATCTGAGACTTTCTGGGGTATTTCCAATAGAGAGGCCAACCCGGGCTCTGATTGTCAATGAAATTAAATACATCAGACAAGAACAAGGGCAGAACTCCCATCTTTATTTATTTTCTGGCTCAGGCTAGAAATCTAAACAGGGTTTGAAAGGTACTTTCCATAAGCTTCAAGTCCATCTGTGCTTGCCTGGGCCAGCTCCCCCATAAGACACAGGCCTATAGAAACCCGAGCTATCCTGAGGAGCACAAGTCCCTGAATACTTGAGTTCAGGACAGACTGTTTTCAAGTGAAGAGCCCTTACAAGAGAAAGCCTCAGCTGCATATGGAAAGGAACAAAAGGAATTGTGCAAACTCCTCCAGGGTTAGAGCAAGCGGATTCACACACATCGGCACGAAGTGGGGGACTTGCTCCACTCTGCCTCCCTTGTGCCAGCAAAATGCCTCCCAGCGACCATGGCTGCAACCAGAAGCGCAGGACAGAGCCACCTGCACAGGGATATGCTGCTCCTCGCCTCTCATGATGGTGACAGAGGTGGTGTTAGGCTACAAGCCCACAACAGAGCCAACGCGGGACTCATCCAATTTTGGAGTTCAGGCAGCAGTGCAGGTCTGAGCACCCGGGCACTACAGGCAGACACACAAACAGTTATTTTGCTGCTTTGCACAAGGAGTTTGACACAGGCCGCTAGCCATGGCCAGCCAAACCCTGCACACAGGTGAGATGAGACCAGTGACGCTGCAGCAACTGGGAGCAGGCTGCACATGCAGCAGGGCTGGCCCGGGGTCTGGTGCAGAGACTAAACCAGGACAATTTACCTCACTGAACTCTGGGGCTGCCCCTACCCTCAACCTCCCATTTGCCCAAGCTGTGGTTCTTGCATTGCCAACATGTGGGTAACCTCAACTAAATGCAAGGGCCTGGGGCAGAAGGACACCAGGCAGCACTTCTGCACCAGCCTTCCTGCATCGGCTCAGACTTCTGCTCTCGTATAGGAAGTTGATAAAAACCTCACTTCATTGCAAAAAGAAAAATGAGATTTCAAAATCGCTGTCAGAAGGGCTCCAAAGTCTAGCAGCGGTCCTGGCATTAACCCTTTCCAGAAGGCAGGCCTCTTCCCAGCTGTACCTGGGGTTGAGGAGCGGCTGGGGCTGACACCAGATACCCTGATCTTGCCATGCTTAATTCTTTGGGGGCTTTTTTCCCCCACCTCAAGCTGTTGCTTACGTTCTCTTGTAACGTTGCTTTTATCTTGGGACATATCACATGTCAAATCTGCTTTCATCGATAACCAGGTTGGAAGGGTGGAGGGAAGGGAGGTAAGGTGTGGGGGGTTAAGAAAAACTGCTGTCTCAGTTAACATGCTCACCCACTGCAAAAGATGAGCAGAAGGGAAAAAGGAAACCCAGTGCTAGGTGGGATAGCAAAACCCATCGCCCTAAGCAAAACATTTAAGTGCTGGTGGGAAGATCCAGCGCCTCAGTGATTGCACAGGCTTTCCCAGTTCTGAGTTCCAGTCCCAAAATCCTGATTCCTAGAGAAGAGCCAAGTTTCACCTCTCTTTTGGGCCTTGTGTATGTTCCACTCAGCCGGGACATTTCCGCTTGCCAGCCTGAGAATCACTTCAGCAGCTGGGAACAGATGCAGTGACCTCTATCTGTACCCGACCAGCCTGGGGCTAGAGGTGCAGCTCAGCAGGGGAGCCCCCTGATCCATGCTCAGGAAACCTCTCAACACACAGGACATCCCAGAGACCTGACACCTCGTGTTTGCTCAGAGGATCAATGCTGCTCTTTGTTACCTCCCCTGAAGCCCCCCGGACCAAATCTTTCGTACAGTCTACAATTTTAGCATCCTCCCCACTAGGTATGGAAAATACCACTGGAAGAGGGCAGTTTTCAACCTTCCCCCGCGCCTAGAAAGATGGTGCTCACCATGACACTGGGAGCAGAGCAGCCAGAACACAAGGACCACCAGCTCAGCCAGCGACTTCCACACACGAGCCACTCCTGCTGCTTAAGCAGGCGGTGTAACACGCAGCTAGGGAGCAACCTGCGCTAGGGGGAAGAGACTCCCGCTTTCTGGGAGGCAGCTGAGCCGCTGGATTTGTCACCCCTCACCACACACGCTCCTGCAAACACCCTTTGCATGTCTCCTGCCATGGAACGAACCTGCACAAACCCTCCCTGCCAGCGCTGGCCCCTTTGCAACGTCCCTCGCGTGCTTCCACTCCACCTTGGTGTAAGTTGCAGAAAACCTTTGCAGAAGGTCCCAACCATCTGACTTTCCACCCAGGCAGGATCTGGACAATTTGTTTCCCCCCAGGCTCCTGGCGGTGGATTTCCTGGCTGTCCCGCATGCGCAGCCCGGCCCAGAACAGGGCACGCTGGCTGGGGGTGAGCAGGTGCTCTGTGTTTCTCACCCCTTTCCCCTCCTTTCTCTTTGTGCCCTATATCAGTCTGTGATTAAATCGAGCCTGTTTAACCGCCGCAGCCAGATGTGGGGACCCCCTTCTCTTGTTATAGGAAAAAAAGAGAAGAAACAGAATTACATGTGGTGACAGTTGTCTGCACGTGAAACATCGCCTGTAGCCTTCCGTACACTCTGAAGCCACAGGATCTTTGCTTGGGTCATGGGAACCCAGTTTATCAGTTTATCAGACTCTCAGAGACCCAGTCTTAAATATTTACCCAAAAATAGACCCTGCTGTCAGTAAGGCTGAGGAAATGCATGCTCTACCAGACTCCAGATGCCCTCCCATACAACCCTCCCCCTGCAGCCAGTGCAGATCTCGGGCCTCCTTGCCCAAGGAGCCTGCTCCAGCACAGACCCACTCTTCCCTATCTCCATGGGCCAAGATAAGTCTTCCTGCCCTCAGAGACCCCCTTCCCTTCAGCCAAAGTAGATAATTTCACAGCCCTAGCAAACTTGTTCCACATTTGCCCCTGGAGCAGCCTCCCTTGATCCCAGGCCAAGCAAATTCTCTGCCACGAGTGTCTCACTCTGAACTCCAGCAAATACCCTCTCCATTACACTTCAGTGGGTGTCCTACTGCCACCATCCCCAGAAAGATCCATTCTTGGGGTGACACCAGCATCCTCTTGGCTTGATTGTGGTCCTCAGTCAAACCCAAGTGACATACAGTCATGTTCTTGCTTCGGGGTCAACAGTTTCTAGCCGTAAATGATTTTTTTCTCACTTCAAAATTGCATTTCCTAGGACAGAGAACACTCTGGGATTTCCCAGCCCACCATCACTAGGTGGGACCCTCAAGGAGACCAAGGCTACAAGACCCTAGGGAGTTGCACAGAGGGTCAGCGAGCAGAGCCACGCCAGAAACTCTGCCCGGACAAGTTAAACAGTGGTTATGGAGAGAGCTTCAGACTTAGAGAGGAAGAGATGGAGACACGAGGGAGGAAGGGAGGGAGGAGGAAGGAAGGGAGATGATATCCGTCCCCATGCCCAGAGCAGGGAGGTGAACAGACAAAGCAGTGAAGCCTATCGTTGCCTCCCAGCTGGTGCAGATCCCCAGAGACAGGCTGTGGGTCACAGCCTGATGAGGATAGGGCTGTCGTCCATGTGAAGCTTTATCAGTGTCTGTTTCTTCTTTCTGTCTTGCTCCAAACTCTCGATTTCCAAAAAGGGTGGGAGATGTCCCAGAATCAGCAACATATCCTGAACAGCTGCTGCCACCCTCTATCTCTGCCTCACCCGTTGTGTCTCTCACTGCTGCTTCTGAAGCCTCCAGAGAAACAAACTGCTCTGCTAGGCAAATAAGGGCCTGAGGAATGACATTACACCAGGAGTCTGGACGACTGCAGTTGTCTGGTGGGATTCAGTTTTGGGTTCCCACTAGGTCTGACTGATTCAAGACTTCCATAGACCAAAAGCCTTTGGGTCAGGCTCATATGGAATGAGCCATCTGGAGGAAAAAAAAGGAAGTTTTCCCAGCTCAGGCTTATTCCATGACATGATCTGAAGTCTCTTTCCTATCAAGGAGGTGAGAACAGGCAGGAGAGGGTAGAGTTTTTCCAACACCCAAGGCTTTTCATGGAGCAACTAGCGTGCAGATGGCCTGGCCGTACCTCCTGCCTGGGCAATGGGATTCTTCCCTGGCCACAGGTAGAAGGTGTGTACAGACACAGCTGGCTGGGACTCTCCACTCATTTGCATAATGATACTTAAGCATCTAATTCCAGTTTGAATATGCCTCTGTGCTAGCAAAGGAAGCACTTTTTGAAGGGTCTATGATTTTGAGAGACTAAGGAATGCAGTTCCTTCTAAAATGAAGAAAGGCTATAAAAAAACAGCTGCTTTGAGGACAGGGGGGTAAGTCCTTGAAAGAAAAGTAATGTTATTCAAGTGATTTAACAAAGCTGCTTCTCCCTGCTCTCCCCACTGCCTATTTCAGGATTTCTTCCCAAGAAACCTTCCTTTTCCCTTAAGATCCTTTTTCGAACACAGATGAATAAACTTCAGGCTTTGTTCTTAGGAAGAATCTTTCATCAGCTTCTTGCCCTGACAGTGACAGTTTTCATTTCATCTGAAAATGGGGATGGGAAGCTGATTTGATCAAACAAGAATCAGTCCAAGCCCAAGCTCTAAACTCAGCTTGAACCTGTTGAGAAGGTCCAATAAGTTCACAGAAGTTCCTACATATCATCCATTGCTACTGCTTCTGTATTCCCAGGATCCCACTGGGAAGAAAAAAGTGACTTTCATCAGGCTGAGCTTGAGTTTACAGATATAGGCATTTCCTCAAAGTGCTTTGCTAAGAAACACCACGATTCTTAAAATGACAGATTTAACGGGCAAGTAAAGGTGACAGCAGTCCCTTTCAACCCCGCTGTTGTCACCCACTCTTGAAGCATCTGCCTAACTTGGCAACTCTTCCAGTCAAATCACTGGTTTTTAAACTATCCCCCTCCCTCCCCACCACCTTTTAAACACGGGGAAAAACAAAGCACAGAAAGGGAAGCATCTTGCTGTATACAAAGCCCAAGAGCAGAGCCAGAACCAGGCCCGCTAAGCCTGATGTTCTAGTCACTGCACCTCAGCAGCAGACAAAAAGAGCCTGCACCATGTCACCCATCACGATAGGGAGCATCTCCAAAATCCAGTAAAACCCTTCAGTCCAACCTGGGAGAATTTTAGCAAGCCATGTCCATGCATGAGACCCAGCTGATGCCTGGTGGGCTCTTCAGAATTCATCCAAACAGCTTCCCTGTCTGCTGGAAATAGGAAGAGCTCAACAAAGGGCCTCAAGCCCAGCTGGGATAAGCAACATCATACAACCACAGCTCAGAAGAATTTTCCAAACTTGTGTTCTACTCTGAAGCAGAGCCAGTTCAGCCCACTCACAGCATGGGCCATGATCTGCTGCAGGAATTACTCATGCTGGCCCTGGGTGCTCCCTCCAAGGCAAACATGGGCAGCTTCACTCTGCTCTGATAGAGGAGCTACCCACAGCCCATCCTGGGGAGCAGAGGTATCCCACCACCCCATCCCTGGGCCTGTGCATGGAGGAACAGGATTCCTTCCCCCACCCTACCCTGAAAAGGCAACACCCACCGTGTGGTTTCCTGAAACGAGAGAGATATTTGTTAAAGACAGCAGCAAGAAACCCAAATGCGGTAAGCGGCCTCTTCTGAGCTGAGAGCTGCCAGTGCTCATGCTCCAGGGTAAGGCTGTCACCCTGTGGGGCCAACAGCAACACCTTACTCTTTGCAAAATATCAAAGACACATGCAACACGGCTCTGGCTTGCAGCAGAGATGGCTTCATCTGGCAAGTTGTTAGCCACAGAGGGAAGTATGCAAAAACACACAGGAGACAGACATTGTCCTGGCCTAGCTTTAATGCTGACATTTGCCTTACAAGAGAGACGGTGCCCACCTCGCTGTGCAGTACTTCCTCTGACAGCCTCAAGGTCTGATCCTCTGAAGATGACATTTAAAAGTCTGGCAGATACTTGAGGTGGGGAATGGGCTCATGGCCCAAGGCAAAATACTGCAAATGTGAATACAGCAGTCAAACAGGGATAATCCTGGGTTTGCTGCAATTACGCATTGCGTCTGCTGCTTCCAGGTCAAGGATGAATGAGAAGAGGGGGATTCAAGATTTGAGAAAGTTTAGGGTCAGACATACGGCTCTGATCAATCCATGCTAGGGACAAGGCAGAGGCAAGGAGTCTTCTCCCATAGTCTCTCTAACTGGTTTTAAGGGTCCCCAGCAGCCCGATCATCATCATCATCCTTCGACAAGGCAAAAGAGGGTCTGGGCCAGACAAGTTGCACAAAAGCAGATTTAACCCATCTGCTCAGCACCTTTGGACCCTAAAGCTTCAGGCAAACAGAGGGAGCGGAATGGAGAAGAACATCCACTGAGTCACTGATGAGGCAGGACACGCTGACCAGAGACGTACAATAGTTCTCGGCAGCAGAGATTCCGGACGGCCTGGAGGTGTGGGTTTACATGCTTGGTGGATTAGACATGGCACTGACTCAGAAACATAGCTATGAGCTGGTGAAATGGGAAGGAACAGTTTTTACATCAGCTGAATAGTGTTGAAATAAAAGGTCTAGCAAATACCCATCACCCCAGCCCTGCTTTAAGCCATAAAGATGCTCCCACATTCCGGTTTGGCTGGAGGGAGCTCATGGGACCCTCCCTGATGTTGCAGGCTTATCACCAAGGAGCAAAGCTTGCTAAAGGAGGCACCGGGTGGGGGGAGCCTGCCTGAGCAGCAGGGCAGGAGAGCTCTAATTCCAGCACGGACACTGCCAGGTAGTATAACCTCGGAAGGGAGACCAGCTCTCCCTGCCTGCTCAGGAGCTGGCTACACACACCTCATTTCTGTGTCTGGCTCAGCAGCCTGCAGACAAACTACAGCGTTATCTTCTAGAAAAACAGTCTATATTTGGAGCCTTGATATGTTTGGGAGTGTACTGCACCCTTGAGGAGTCCAATTACATTCCCCTATGAAGAGATGCTTCTTATTTCCTCTCCTAACTGTGCTGACCTGCACTTCCAGCACCTGGATCTTCTTATGAGTGCTAGATCAAAGAGCCCTTTACCACCAGACATCTTCTCCCTTTGTGGTTATCTAGAGGTTTGACCAAACAGCTTCAAGCTTTACTCTGAGAAACTCCGCAGCGAGAACACCTAGCTCACACACTGATATGTATTTTGCATTCTGGAAACTCTTCTCCACCCTCTGTGCATGTTAGATCTTTTTGAGGGGCGAATGTAAATTCCAGATGTGACCCCTCAGCACTATCCACAGAGCTCATCTGCATCCCCACACCTTGCTGCGAGCCCAGGCAGGGCAGCCCTTCCTGCCAAGGATCAGCCTCCTCCAAGTAACAAAACCAGTAAGAACTCTGCAAAGGTTTAACTTCAAGCTTTAACACATGTGTATTGCCAACAATAACACTACTGTTTCAGAGAGGAGGATAATAACACTAACAAACAATATTTCTCAAAATAGTAAATAACATAATAAAAAACAATAGCAGCAACATGGCTATAAACTCTTGACAATTGAGTTTCATTTCTGCAAGGCATGAGCCAACATTGTCAAGGAAAAAAGCCCCAAAACATTCTCAGACATGCCCTTTATTCCCTCCTTGCCCAGCAGCAGCTTCTTCTGCCCATCAAGCGTTTGTTACTGTCAAGCTGCATGGCAAAACCCCTCAGACCTGATCTCTCAAGGAACTGGGGGGCTCACAGGAGCTTGTCAGCAAGATACGGATGCAGGGAAGATTTTGGTGGCATCCTCACAGCTAACAGGCAAATTAATTCCCTGTTGGCAGTTTTGGTTTCTGAATTAAGTTGCTCAGAACTAAGACCATGCTGGTCACAACGTGCCCTCTGGTGGCAACGGTGCAGGGGTGGCTTGGGGCAGCTGCCTCCTTTCAGGGCTGGGTGCTGCCAGGAAACCAGACTGCAGCAGCTCCGTCCTTCGCTCCGGGCCTGTCCAGGGCACGTATCTGTCGAGATGCACCACGAATTCAAGACCACAAAGGGACATTACATCACTTGGCCTGGCTTTCTGGCTAACACATGCTGCAAAGTTTCACCCCTACGCTGAGCTTGGTAATTTCCATCTGACTGACCACTTCTCTCCAAGTTGTGATTTGAAGAGACCAAGGTCATACAGCCAGCCTTCTGCAGGCTCTCCTGCTGTGCTGAGCATCTCCCAGGCTCCAAAAGTTACAAAGCTTTGGCCTTTCCCCACCCAAAGGGCCCACAGTCATCAGTTCTCATTCTTCTTTTCCAATAGGAATTTCTACAAGCTTTACAGCTTCCCCTCTGCTATTGTACGTATCAGAATAACCATTCAGCTGTACCTCAACAAGGTTAATATTCTCCTTGTCTGGGGTCACACGACTGCTTAGTGTCAACAGACCCAGCAATCCTAACTCCTACCTCTTCCTTTCAGTGACCTGTATGCGATCCAGAGTAAACACACATGAACCCGCTTCCTTTCTCAGTTTGACATCAACGTGAAAGTGGTTTTTGTTGTTGCTGAAAGCGGGAAACAAGAAGAAATGTTCCAATCTTTGGGAAAACGCAACAGCATGCCCAGGAAGGCACGCAAACTATCACCATCCCACATTTACTAGTCTTGCTGCCAGATGACCAATTTCACAGCACTCCAGAGGAAACTGGCACATTACATTGGCAAATTCTTCCAGCGGCAATGTCATTTCCCGCTTCACATGGGCTCGGGAATAAAGATGCCACCCTCCACCTACGGCCACAAACTGCCAGCATGGCTCTGCTTCCAAATTCCGCCTCTTTCAAATTGGATCCCTGGCAATATCTTTTAGCATGGCACTGAAATGCTCCTTTCTTGCTAGTCCCCTCTCATCTCGGCTGGTTAGACTCCTCTAGTGGCTGCTAGCAGCTACTTCAGAGCAACCGGTACTTGAGATGTGCAAGAAAACTCCTAAATCACTGAGTAACTGCACCTTTACTTACTCCCACCCCACCAGTCAGAGGGGGAGCTATGCCTAAGGGAGGAGTTATGTACCCACACCACAGAGATGTTGTATTCATAATTTTTGGACTGTCAGCCAGTCTGTGGACTAGCAGATTTCTGCCGGGCTCTGGATACTCTGCTCATGATTAGTCTAACATGAACTGCACTGCTCTAGGAAGAGTTTTTCCAAGGGTACTGCGCTACCAAGAACATCTTAACATTAAATGCTGCTTTCTATCGGTTCTGAAAGCATCTCGCAAGGAATGCAAGTACTTAAGACAGAAAAATGAAATGCAGAGGAGCAGGGACTGGCTGATGGTTATTCAGCAGGCTGGCTGCAGAGCCACAACAATACAATGCGTTGCCCTGCTAACCACAGCACCCAGCCTCCCCGAGCACCCCTCACTGCAGGACTTCCCCCATCACCTCCTTCCCAAAGCTCTGGAGTGCTGAGAGCTAGAGGCTTTAACAGTTTTATTTTCTGAAATTCATCCACGAAGTTTTGAGGAGGATGGGAAAAAAAAAGAATATTCTCAAGAATAAAAACAGGCAGCAGAGGGCTGTGAGGTACTACTCATTGATGTGTGGGAGCTATTGTCTAAGTAAATCAGGCAATGCAGTACATACAAGGGAAGAATCAGCAAAAGGCATCAAATGCAGAGGAGCAAGCACAAGCCAGGCCAAACAGCTCAGCCAGAGCAGGAAATAAATGCTCATGCTGAAATTTCAGCAGTCTCATTTGCAGCAACCCATCTCTGCCAGGGGAGCTCACAGCAGGAGACAGTGGGTGCCAGGGGAGCACTGAAGGATTGCGGCTGCTTGTCTGGAGGAGCATATGCCCCAAGGAAGGAGGCAGCACACACGTGAGCAATGGACCCTGCCTGGGTGCAGATGCTTGTGCACCACTGTGATGGAAGGCTCTGTGATGGCCTTGCCTCTGTCCTGGCCAGCAGATTCTTCAGCTGCAGAAGGAGCTTGTGCCTGCGGGAAACTCCTTGAAGCCCACCCAAGCTGGGAGAGCTGGTACACAGCCCAGCAACCAGCATCCCTTTGCTCTTGACCGCTGTGGGGACACACGATGCAGGCAGGCACAGGAAGGTTTACGTTTGGTAGCTTCATCTCACCTCATGGCTCAGCTTGTTTCTAGCAGGAGACTGGACTAGAGACCTCCTGAGGTCCCTTCCAGCCTGAACTGTCCTGTAGGGCAGCTGGTCCCCCATGGGAATACAGGCTGGGTTGGGCAAGGCTCAGCAATGCTCAGGTGGGCACTGGACATTTTAGAAAGTCTTGAAGTAACTAGCTGGGAATTGCTGACAGATGTGGGAGGTCTGAGATCTTGTCTCTGCAGGGCTCCTTCTTCCCTACAAAAACTGAAGGAAGACAGACTTGTGGCCATGTTCTCATTAACTGCTCAGCCTCTCCACTTTCCAACCCCCAGAAAGATGCTCCAGGTCTCACTGGATGCCCTTGATCCATATGGACAGAAAGAAGCATTACACAGAAAAAAATTAAACAAGTCAGCTGGTGCAGAGAGGGGCTCTGTGGCTGTACAGATCAGCAGTTAATTCTCTGGAGCAGAAGGGTGCTGGGTCTCAGTCTGTATTCTTCAGGACTGTGTCTGTGTTTTACATGAAGCAGTTAAGTACATGAACACTCCTGAGGGCAGGGACTGAAGACCAAGTTATTCACAGCACCAGACTGAAACAGGCTGAAGAACGACATTACAAAGCACTGGAGACAGGAGACCAAGAAGAGACTGTCCTCACGCAATAAACCAAGCAGGCATTATGGATCAGTTATCAAGTGCTGTATTTATATTGCACCCTGCAATCTCAGTAAGCTCAGCTAAGTAACACCCTCATCCTCCTCACTCTGGGTGAGGGAGTGAAAGAGAGACCTAGTAGAGATAAGAGCAGACTGAAGTCCTGACTGCACACACCTCAAACACGTGCGTGTTACTCCCTCAGCACCGGGCCCCTACCCCATCGCTCTTCTGCCTGAAACATTTCAAGACCTAGCACCACACCACTAATCAAGATTTATCTTTCATTTTTTGCCCTGCTGAGTGCAATGGCTGGCATATTATGAGGAAGAAATGCACAAAACATTAATTGGCAAAAGCACTTGTCCACACTAATTCCCCACTTACTCATTCCCTAGATTTGCTACAGCAGCAACTTGTGAATTGGTTGAATTAACTGGATGTCAAGCTGAGGCCAAGGGGCACAACACTTCCCACAGTACCATGCGTGGTACCAAGCAGGCCAGAACTTTCCCAGCCCTCCTACAGGGTTTTTTGTCTCAGCTCAAGCCAGTCCTTGCAGCACCAGCACTAGTGATGCCTTCAGTCCAGACCTGCCAGCATTCATTCCCTTTCCCATCCAAATAATTGGGGTCTGATACTTCAAGAGTCACCCAGCCAAACTGCAACCTACAAAGATTAAATGCTCACAAGTTTTAGCTTCATCTGTGATGTCACTTACTCACTAGCACACAGACCTCCAGAAGTTCCTCAGCTAGAAGCTACAAGGCTTCAGCATCTCTTTTCTCAACATGCTTAGGGGGCTGAGAGCCTGCCCCACCTCCCCTACAAAGCCCCAGCAGACAGACACTCTCCCCGAGGGATGGCAGAGCAGCTCCCTCAGTTCAGCAGAACGCTGACACCTGGGAATTCACAGAGAGAACCTGCAGCAAGATCCCTCATCAGCACTGCCTCCTCACACACAGCCATTTCAAAGCACTTTTAGTATCTTCAGCACAGTTCCACCCCTGCAGCCCTCTGCCAAGTTTTGCTTGGCCCCAAGCACATCAGGTACACGATTACCCTCTATGACACATTTTCAGTTTCAAACTACATTGCCTCCTACCTTTGATGATCAAAAAGTTTGCTTCAGCAGGCATTGTTTGAACAATCCAGCCTCCACCTTCCTCTACCTCCTCGCTTTCCCTGTCTGTTAACAGATTTTGCTGCTATTGTCATAGACAAGCCAGCCGCACGTGGAAGCTGTGCTGCTACCCAAACCCAGCGCAGTCAGGACCTTTAATTTCCAGTGTGGCAGCTGTTGTTTACATCACCTTCCCCCCCTCACATGCAGTAATTGGTTCTGACAATGTTCTTGCTCTCCCACGCATGTACTTAAACAGGAAACAAGGGGTGGGAGCTCTAGTGGGGGGGTTTCCTGTTCTGCCTTTCCGAAACACCGAGCTGACACCAAAGCTTTGATGAGAAGCCCTGAGCACAGAGCGGGCACACCGGGCTCAGCCGAGAGCACACTGCACTTACAACAGGAAAGCACCGAGCACTCCCGTGGTTACCGGGCTCCCGGCGCTCCGCGGGGACTTCTCGAGCTTTTACTTAGCAAATAGTTTCCCAAACGTAACGCGGGATATTGCGAAGCCAACGCAGCGCCCGTACGCGAGGCCTGGCGCTCCCGCGGCCCTGCGGGGATGGGGTGAGGGCTCTCCGCAGGGCGCCCAGGCAAGAAGCAGAAAGCCCCAAGCTCCGGCCCACCTCAGAGGATGAAGGAGCTGCCCCTCGGGACCACGGGCTACAGGGGACTCCCCAGCCCTGCTGCAGTGGGCGCACCGCTGCGGGGGGAGCAGCGGTGCCCCACGCCCCCCTCCCAGACTACAACCCCCACAATGCCCCGCGCGCGCTCCGACGCGCCCCCTCAGCCGCACCTGACGCATGCGCCCGGCTCCACATGGCTCCAAGATGGCCGACACAGCGCCCGGCGGCTCCGGCACGGTAACGGCGGCTCCTTGCCAGGACACGGGGCTGGTGTAGAGGGTGTCTCCGGCGGGAGGCCGGACGGAGCGGCAGCGCCCTGCTCCCCCCGCAGTACCCAGAGCCCTGTGGCCTGCCCGTGGGGCTTTGAGGCGGAGGCTGAAGGGAGGGAGGCGCTGATTGGCTGAATGGGCGGAGGGAGGCGGGGCTCGGCAGCGGGGCTTGATTGGCTCAAGTTCTTCCGCTCGGATTGGCCGGCGAAGGGGGCGGGGCTGCTTCTGGGCGGCTTTTTTTAAAGGGGCCGCGCTCCAACGGGCGCTCCGCGTTGGGTGCTGCTGCGTGTATATGCACGTACGTGTCTGTATGTATACACACGTGTGTAAGCCTGTGTGCGTATGTGCACACATGCAGTGGGGGTAGGCAGAGCCAACCCCTGTTCCTTGAGCGCAGGCAGCCCCTGCCCGCAGCCCTGCGCTGTGTCCCAGAGCCTGCCCCAGGGCAGTGCCCCGCACCCCGGGGTGCAGGGGCAGGCTGACCACCCTCGCCCTTCCCGGTACCAGCTCCTGGGTGAGGGGGGCTCCGGCCCTGCTGCCCCCCGGGCTCTGGCGGTTTGCCTGAGCAGGGGTCTGTGTCCACAGAGGTCAGGCAGCAAGCATGCCACCACGCCGGCGGATAACTACTACCTGGCTCGCAGGAGGACTCTGCAAGTGGTGGTCAGCTCCTTGCTCACCGAAGCTGGCTTCGAGAGCGCTGAAAAGGCCGCGGTGGAGACGCTGACGGAGATGCTGCAAAGCTGTGAGTGTCCAGCAAAGTCGCACTGGTCCCCTGAAGTTGCTGGTTTCTGTTTTCAGTGTGGCCTTTGCTCTGTCATTTATTTTAAATTTTCATTCCTCTGTTTTTATCATCTTGTGCTAATGACGTTAGCAGAGGAGTCTGGACTGGTGGCGAGAGCGCAGCCACGGAGTCAGAGACTTCGGTGAGCCTGAGATGTTTGTCCGAGCTCAGAAGCACTTACTTGTCTCACTCAGTGAGCGCTCATTAGACACTCGTTAGGGATCCTCATGAGCTCCGCGCCTTGAGGTGCTGCCAGAAGAAATCACGAGAGGACGGAGTTCCAGCCGTGGTTAGTTAAGGCTGTAACGGCGCCTGTGTTTGGCAGCTCTGCTCCTGCTCCTCCGGGTGATGCACCTGGGGTCTCAGGGTACCTGTTTTTCTGAAATCAGGTGATCAGGTTTTGTATTTTTTCAGGCTTGTGATGCAGATTTGCCTTTTGCATTTGTGGACAGCACCTGATTGTTTGGTCTTCAGTGTCTCTGTATGTTGTGGTGCTTTAGTTTTAACTCTTCAGGCTGCAAGGCACTGGGGTCTGGGAGCTCTTTTTCCTTCCTTGCTGAATTTGCTAAAAATCCTGAAGCTAGAGTTGGGCTGATACGTGTGTGGTCACTCTTTGAATCGGATATGTGGTGGGTTTTTCCCCCCCCCAGATATTTCTGAAATTGGAAGGAGCGCAAAGTCCTACTGTGAACACACAGCCAGAACGCAGCCCACGCTGTCTGACATCGTGGTGACTCTTGTGGAAATGGGTGAGTAGCTGACTGGTCCCACTAATTCCGCCTGCCTGCGTGGCAGATTTGGGTGTGCTGTGTCCTAGGAAAACCTGTCCCCCGTGTTTCTGGAGTTTGTGTGATGCCCACCTCATGTGGGCACTCGGCTGTCGGTACGAATGAACACAGAGTGCGTGGTTTTCTTTCTCATGTAATTTGGAGCCCTTGGAGAAATTGTGGAGAAGTCTGAGAGAAGGGGGTTTTGGCGGGATAAACTCTAGGTGTGATTTCTGTTTCCTCTTTTGTATTTCAGGGTTCAATGTTGAAACACTTCCTGCGTATGCCAAGCGGTCCCAGAGGATGGTCATCACTGCCCGTATGTGGGAAATCCTTCCTCTTCTTATGCAGGCAGTTGGAAATAATTCAGCGTTCCTATCTGCTGGCGTCCAGAGCTCCTGCTTTTCTGCCGGATGATGCAGTCCAGCGCTCCTGGAAGCGCAGTTTGCGTTAAGGATTCCTGTAATGACTGTGTAATGGGTGAGGGAAGGTCCCCCCTGCCAAATGAGGTGCCTTGGCTCCAGCATCCTCACTGCACATGAGCATCCTCAGGGTGGTTGTGGCCTTTCTGGGCAGGAGAGAGGGTTCAAGTAATCCTTGCTCCCTTTTGGGATGCCAAACCCAATCTGAAATTGCTGTTCGTGGGATGTGCTCTGTTCCTTTTCTGGGACCTGGAGACATGGGTCACAGCTCAGTACGAGCTCCTGCTTTATGCCTGACTCTGAGCAGAACGAATCTGGCTGATTTGTCTCTGTGTGTTGTTTAACTGTAGCTCCTGTGACCAACCAGCCTGTGACTCCCAAAGCCCTGACAGCTGGACAGAACAAGCCACATCCATCCCACATTCCTGGCCATTTCCCTGAGTTTCCAGATCCTCACACTTACATCAAGACACCGGTGAGTGAAAAAAAGACTTGTGTGCCATTTGGGGTCAGTCTGAAGTCAGTGGCACCAGGAGCAGTGCCTTTCTGCAGTGCTGGTACTGTTTATCCAAGCGCTGCTTCTCCTGGCTTAATGTATGTCGTTGGTGAGTTGCCCTTGCTGTAGATTTCTGGCTGATTGACATCCGTAGCTCCCTGAAGATCTGTGCATGTTGAAGGTCAATGCTTGCCTGTAGCATCTGCATCCTAGTAGTGATTTGAACTTCACCTGTCTGCGTTGCATCCGCTAACGGTGGGTTTTTTCCCTCCCTGCTCCACAGACATACCGCGAGCCAGTATCTGATTATCAGGTCCT
Organism: Psophia crepitans; assembly: GCA_013399095.1. Lineage (NCBI taxonomy): Eukaryota > Metazoa > Chordata > Aves > Gruiformes > Psophiidae > Psophia > Psophia crepitans. Next base: position 9,694 of record VWZZ01002011.1, on the reverse strand, counting down.
ACGGGAAAAGGCAGCATCTCAGCGGCGCGATGTAGAAAGAGCTCTCACGCGTTTCATGGCGAAGACAGGAGAAACACAGAGTCTCTTCAAAGACGATGTTAGCACATTCCCATGTGAGTTACCTGGGACACTTTGTGCTGTAAAGGACAGCTGTCTAACTGGGTGTGTGCTCCATTAGAGTTCTTGATACTGCAGGAGGGGAACGCGGAGTGATCACATTGTGTTCGCCCTTCCGAGGCACTGGAAGGCTGGGAAATGAGGAATTTTCTATTGCAAAGGGATATGCAAAACAGTCACAGCCAAGTGGTAGGCTTCCAGCCTCACCAAAGGCTCACTTGCTTCTGCTGGTGGAAAAGGCCTTGGCTGACAGGTGCTAAATTGAAAGCTTACCCCAGTTCCATCTCTGACCCTCTGTAACTTTTAAACAAGTGATTTCTTCTCTCACCTTTTGAGACAGGCGGTGCAGGGTTTTCCTGTTTCTCTGTCTGCAAAGCAGTGATGAGAATTCCTCCCTTCCCAAGGCTCACTGACAGCACAGATGTCGGTGCTGTCTTAAGGGGGATGAAGTGATGCTTCAGTCTGTGAGATAACTGAACTTTTGTGGTGGTCAGGAAGCACTTTTTGTGTTAGTACAGTGCTGCGTCCTTGGCTGGAAACATAAACGGGTCTCCAAAAATAGGAAATTGGAGACTGCTATCTTTTAGGAACAGCACATTTAATTCCTGATCACTGGGAGCAGTGTGTTTAAAACCAGAACTGGTGTTTGGTCTCTAACTGCTTGGCTTTGTGCTTCATAATCTCTGACTGGAGGAGTCTTCTCCCAGCTTGCGACTGTGTCCTTTTCCCTACTTCAGTGATTGCTGCCAGGCCTTTCACTGTACCCTACCTGACAGCTCTTCTCCCCTCTGAGCTGGAAATGCAGCAAATGGAGGAAACAGATTCATCTGAGCAAGACGACCAGACAGACACTGAGAACCTCCCCCTGCACATGAGCACGGTACGCCCAGCCCGAGAGATCGAGGTCTCTTGGGCCCAACTTTCTTAGACATATGAAACCTGGTTCTTTGCCTGTCTTCCTTGCAGCTGGGCAGAGTGGGTGGAAAATGGCAGGGGGTGGCGTTTTACCAGGTGTAAATGACTAAATGTTGTCATGGTTCTTTAACTTTCTGCAGGGTTAATGAGGATGGATCATGAGCTTTCAGTACAACCTTCATGTCAGTATTAGAGGAGAGAGGATTGTCTGAGGATCCCGCACTGTTCCCAGAGGGGATCTTGTGTTAGAAATTGGGAGTCCTCACCTTTAATGCAGCTCCTTGTATGCTGCTGTTTATCTTGGCTGTTTATTATTCATCTCTTTTGCCCATAGGTTATGTGTTTTGAGCTTCTAAGCCTTGTTTAGCCTAACTTTGGTTGTTTATGGTTTTTGGTTTGGTGTTTTTTTGTTTTTTTTTTAATGTGGCAGGATGATTCAGGACCTGAAAAGGAGAATGCTTCAGTGTTACAGCAGAACACCTCCTTGTCTGGCAGTCGGAACGGGGAGGAAAATGTGATAGACAATCCCTACCTCCGGCCAGTGAAAAAGCCCAAGATCCGCAGGAAGAAGTGAGGTGTAGCCAGCTGGCTGCTGAGAGATAGAGAAACCGCGGGGGTTCACCTCTGCTGCTGTGGATGATAAGCATGGAGCAAGACAGGAGAGGCCGTCAGGCTGAGTGGCAGAAGCAGAAGAATGATCTCTCTCTGCCTAGGGAACTACACTCTCATCCTGGTTTGCAGTGCTCCCTCTTTCCCCTCTGCTCTCCTGCTGACTTGGAACGGTCAATGGCCAATTGCCTTAAAAGTGTTGAAGGCCACCGGGTTACAGATGGGAATTGTCTCGTTTGCTTTGGTTTGTTCTCACTGTCGGCAGGATTTACTCTCTGAAAAGATCAGGGGACACAAAGGTTCTTGCTGCTCAGTGCTTCCCAGCAGGCTCTACAGAATACAAAAGCATAATTCGTTTGTGGTGTCTGGCAGGGTAGAGAAGAAACTTCTGCAATCAACCTTGCCTGGCCTTATAATCTGAGGAGCATGTATTAACAGAGACAGAAAAATCCCAGAGAGGTTTCTTTCTCTGGATTCTTGGCAAGTAAAAGCAAACAGACTTTCCTTTTATAAACTAAAGGCGTCTGATGTGTTGGTAAGAGAGTAAAGTGTAAATACAGAGCGAAGATGGCATTTTATTCTCACTTTTCTGACTGCAGCCGCACTTCTAACTTAAAAGCGCTAAGTGTAGTGTTTACCCTGTTCTGCTTTGAGATTATTTTTTAGCAGTATGAATGGCAAGATTTCACAGCTGCCTCAGGCTGTTTTTCAGTTCTATTGTTAGCTTCAACACAGCACAACTCCACTGAGAGTTTGCACCTTCACCAGCTGTTTTGAAAGATGCTGTGCTGAAAAACTTGGAATATGGAATAAAGCTGTATTGATTGCAGTCTGCAAGGCCGTGCTATTGATCGCACTCTTTTATTTTGTCCATTCTTAAATATGGACTTTTATCAACAGAAGTTGCTCTTTTGTATTTTCCCTCCTTATTTCCCCCGAGCAGAAGACTCTGTTTCAGCTGTGCAAATGACTGGTGATGGGAGTAGCTAGTCCTCGAGGGCTTTGCTTTAATTTTCATTCAACCTTTACTTAGGCAAAATCTGGGTTAAATTTCTTCGACGAAAGACTCCTGTAGTTCGGTCCAGTCTCCCAAGCATCTCTTCTGGATGAAAATGTGGAGCTGGGAGAGGCAGCAAAGCCTGCCTGCTGCAGACTGCCAGCCAAGTCGTGGTTTCCTAGAGCAGCAGCTGAATGCACGAAGCCTGTTGCAGTCACCAGGGAGATCAGAGTTCTGTGTGTACATGTTCACCTCTGTTTAGTTAAGGCATCCTCCCGAGGAGGAGGATAAAATGAGTAATTGTTTCAACGAGAATGGAGGTGTTCCTGCCAAGCAATTTAAAATTTCATCTCTAGCAAAAAAGTCCTGCATGTGCCATTGTCACTTCTGCTGGTGCCTTGGTTGTACAGAATTACAAATGTACAGAGACAGTGTGTATGTATGTATATATAAAATTTATATCTTTTTTTTACTTGGATTAAGCATCTTTCATAATGAGAAAATCCCTCGCTGGGTAGGGGAAAAATGTAGAATGAAAATAGTAATTTTTATGCTCATAATAAAAGAAATTTTATTTCCTACAAGCAAAACTGGCTGAGTCCTTAAAGTTTCAGGAGTGTAAGAGCACCTGAATGGAGTCTGAGTGTGGTTTCACTGAGGTTTACAAGCGGTAGGAAGTCTTGTCCTTCCCTCTGCATCTCTTCCTTTCTCCACATCAACACTTGATAGCTGAGAAGGGTGGGAATTTTCAAAAAAACCTGTGGTTCATTGAAATATGCTCGCTGAGGACAAAGTCCTTTTTGAAATACCATCAGTTTTGCAAAACCTTTAGTAGAAGGTTTCTCCAGTCCCAGGTGGAACGTGGTTGAGAAGTACTGCAGAATCAGAGGTACTGCTTACTTTCTTTTACATCTTCTCTTACACATGTATTTTTCTCCTGGTTAGAAAATGAAGACAGATGGAGCTGAAATATGCAGTATCAGCCGTGAATATAAAAAAGGGTGAAGCCTTAAACAGCCGTAAACCCAGACAGTAGAATTTCCAGTGAGTCAGACCCCCTCCTTCAAAAGATTGCATGAAAAGAGGCAACAGTGGCTCCACAAGTCCATCCCTTTTTGACAGCTGCAACTGCAAAGCTTGTGGTTAGGAAGAAAAGGCCGATGTGCCTAAAAAAGACAGGTCCTGAGCAGCTGTTGTGCGTATGTGAGAGCGCTCGAAGACCGAAAGTAAGAAATTGGAAGAATGCATTTTGGTTTTATAGCTGAAATTGGGCTTCAGGTTAAATTTGCTACAGAAACAGCTAAACAGACCCAGAAAATTTGAAAGCCTGTATGGTGTCTGGTAGTTATACTGAGAACGAATGTTGCCTGCGCTTAGTTTTCCCCTGAGATTGAATCAAGCTTGTGATCAGACAGATTCAGCCGGTGCGTGAAGGTTTGTAAGTGTTTATAGAAATCCCTAGGGTCTGAGTTGTACATTACAGAAACAGCTCATGATGAATACCAGCACCTTGTTTCAGCCTAAATTTATTTTAGTGGCCAGATTCTTAATTAGCAGCATGTTGCTTGCTCCTTGCTTGAGAATATCTTCCTCATGTCAGTAGGGAAAAAGCTAGGAATGCAAACGTACGTCTTGCAGGCCATCTGCTCTAACCTGTCCTAGCACGGGCGCTTCCCCTGGGGCGTTTGCTGTGCATAAAGCCGTTACACTCTCTGGACATACCTGAGGGCAGCGCAGTACCGGTGGGTGTTCCACCCATGGGTGTTCTCCCCCATGTTTCTCAGCAATCCTCAGGCTGGTGGTGGTGAGGAGGAGATGGTGGTGAGGAGGCTGGGGACGGCGGGTGGCAGCTGAGGAGAAGATGGGGTGTTCGCTCCTAGTGGTGAGGAGGTGGAGCAGCAGTGCAGCTGCCTTCTAGCTGTATTAATTTGGCTTTTTGGGGCCAGCAAGGGCTGGATTTTGGGGGGGAAAGCCCCCTGTGGTGAGAGAAGCCATGTTGGGAAGGGCGGTGAGGCATTTCCTGGTGACCCAGGGAAAATGGCCGCCAGCCCTGCCTGGGCCAAGGGGCATGCAGGACCCGAACACCCGCAGAGGCAGCAGACACCTGGCGCCATACCAGGTAAGAACAACTAGTGGCAAGAAGTGCCTTTTTTTGAAATGGTTTCATTTGGAGAGGGTGGGTAGTGCAGATGAACGTCTCCATGAGTGGGTGGGAAGCGGAGGCGAAGCTGAGGAGGGGAGGACGTCTGTCTCCTCAGCTGCTGTATAAACTCAGGTAGGCCACTCGGTCCCGGTATTTCCTGAATTCTCTGTCAATGGTCAGCTAAAAGACAACTACTGTCCGTTAGATATTAGTAACGACAATTGCTTCAGAAAAGCGCAGGAAGATGTGAGATGGTGTCGAGAACTTTAACCTACATTTTACATCAGAAAGGGTTTCTTTTCAGCAGAGCTGCATGAGGAAGGCTGTGCTCTGGTTCTCTCACTTTGTAGATCGAAAAAAATCTTATTGGAAGTGTTTTTTTAGGAACTGGCAAACCACCATTTTGTGATAGAAAAATCACTTTGTATCTTGTGGCCCAGGCTGGTAGAGCCACCTACCCAGCAGGCCAGGGAGGAAAGAATGACAAAATACGCTGCAAATGCGTTCAAGTAATCATATGATTTCCTTTTCCAGGGACATTGAGACAGAAGTAACACCCCCTTATCCCTGTCCTTACCTTCTGTACCTCCATTTTTAGCATCCTCTTTGCTGGCGTTGGCACTAAAGTCCAGTCTGGAGACCCAAACTTCATTGGCCACGTGATTTTTTTGTGTACTTGCTTGTCTGCTTCATAAGTCCCAGGTCTAAAGGAAACAACCACAAAATACCTCATTGCTGGAGCTGGTGTATGATGTTTGTAATACCAGAATTTACCAGCCCTACCTCGATCCATGGGAGAAATCCATGTTGTGGTATTCTAGTCATAATGCTAAGGTAAAGACTGAAGCAGGGGAGCTTTCTGAAGATAAAAAAGCATTACTGGCAACTCAGTTACCTAGCTCTCATTTGTGTCTTACTACTTCTCTCTGCTAGTACTCCTGCCTATTATTAAAAGTGTGAGAAAATGAGTTACGTTACCCAGGGAAAAATTCTTTATTTGAAGGCTTATCTGGAAATCGTGGTGTCTTAGTGGAAAATGGAGCATAGGCAGGCTGGCATTTCCTCTCCTTCTTCCAGAATGACTGGTACATTGCTGGGCCAGGAGTCACAGCCTGCAAGAGATAAAATTACTGTATGGAATATTTTGTTCTGCAAACCATTCCTACATGCTGTGATCAGTAGCCAGCTGGGCATTACAGACCTGCTGTTCAACGCATGCTTTGGCTATTCAGCCTAAAAAAAAATCAGAATGAATCAATTATGCACTCCCAACTCCTTACCCAGTGTGTCCTGTGATGTCTCTCCTAATATATTGTTATTTTAGAGAACTTGGACTGGAAAACATAGCGTGTTTGTTCAAGTAGTATAGCCGAGCTCCCTCCCTGATTTTGCCTCAATATGTACATTTACACGTGTGTGTATGTGATACAAAGGAATGTGTACGCACAAATGCATGTGTGGATGTTGCCACAGCTCGTATGATCAGTCACCAGTCTCTGGGCTCTACACCTCCCGCTAGGCTATGTGTAAGGAGATCTGTAGCTGCTGTATGTGTAAAGTTGGAAGCAGCCCCAGCAAATGTGATTGAAACTGATAGTCTATGTTGGGACCAACCTACGAATTCTTGCAAAGCTGCAGCTCTGAAGTGTGCTTTTCTTACCTGTGGCTCTGGTATGAAACGCTGGGCTGTTCTTGCTCCTATCACATAGCCTTTCTTGCTCAGTGGCTTGTTTTCCAAAGCGTATCTGAGGCTGCTTCCCTGTCATTTAAAAGCAGAAGTGACTTACTGACACTTTTAAGACACCATTTGCGTCAGGGGAAGGACAGAGTACGTGAGCAGTAGACATTATTCCTATTAATTCCTCTTATTTCTCACTAATGTAGAGTTCTAGGGCAGCTGGAGCTTTGAGGACTGGTACATTTGGAAGGGGAAGGGAATTTCTTTTTCTAGGTATGTGTGGAGACCTTTACAATGGGTTTGTAGGGCAGGTGTGGGAGACTCTGTGTCTGGGTGGCCATAGCCCTATTGCTCCTGATAGCCCTATTGCTCCTGCACTGTGTGTCTTCTGTGAAGAAAGAGCTCCGAGCACGAAAACCGATCACCTTACCTCTCGACCCAGGTAACAGCCTGGTCCCAGTGCAGGGTCTCCCCTGATGGATCTCAGCTGGATTCCCAGCCTGTCTGGGGCGTGGTGCAGAGGGAACATTTTCCGCTCTTGGCATGACCCAAATGAGATCCGCTTCTGCATGTCTGCGAGACCAGGAGAGGAAAAGGCCACCAGTGTGATAAACCCATGTGGAGGTGAAAAGTTGTGGGGTTTTAATTTCTTCTTGAGTGTCTGCTGCTCTCTGCCTGAGGCCAACCATCCCCTTATCTCCCACATGGGAGTTTCCTCTGACCCTGGATATTTGCAAGGAGTTGATGCCTGTTCCCTCCTGCCACACAGGCTTCTTTTTCCCCAGCCTGAGCAAAGAGTAGCCTAGCAGCTCGGTTGTGGGGAGGTTGCTGGGGAAGCCCGATGACAATGGGGAGCTTCGTGAGATGGGAAGCCCTTGTGCCCACAGCCACCCCGGGTCACGCAGCTCGCACGGCTCACCTCTCGGCTCCCACTTTGCTGCCATGCTGCCCTGCCAGACCTCGAAGTGTGTGTACTCCAGTTGCTATGGACACGGAACCTGGGGAATGCTGGCAATGCAGTCCCTGAAGAGTGCAGGGAAAAGAGAAGGATTAATAATGCTTTTTTTCCCCTCTCACTGACTGCCCCACTGGCACAGCAAGAAAGCCCTGGGAAAGGCCACTCTGTGGCTGTTTAATAGGAAGAGGTTTGATAACATCCCTGTGGATTGCATCTTTCTGGCTTCCACTCATAGCGGCTGCTGTTTGCACACTAAGTCAGTAAGGGAGAGTCCCTGGGGAAGCAGCCTATAGGTTGTGCTCTCAGGATCCTTCTCTGTGACGTCTCTTGTGGCACAGCTTGATCTGCAATGTTCTCTGCTCTTTTTTCCCCGTGCCTGGCTGTCAAGTTGGGCAGTGAGAAACTCCTGGAAAATGCCATCCTGAAATTAAGCCCAGTTTGTCCCTTCAGGCCCTTTCCTAACCACAAATTTCAGTATCATGAGAGAATCAAGGAGCATCAAAATACTAAGAGCGAAATGAGCTGAAAGCGTGAGGATTGTTTCTTTTGCAGAACACTTTATTTACTCATTCTATGCAGTTAGACCAGAGGGATCTGTTTGCTGCAATGGCATTGGTATCTTCATGGCCAGTTGCAGCAGGAGCAGCTGGTGTCAAAGACGAGGCCATCCTGGCATTTCTGCACGAAGGTTTCGCCATTAACGCAGTTGTAGAAGTTGCTCTTGTTGGTTGGATCTGCATAGATGCCATTGGCCTTGCCAGCACAGAAACCGCTCCCACCAGAGCCACCAGGATTGCTACCTGAGCCCCCACTTTCACCTCCTTGGTTAGGAGCTTCAGTGATTGGAGGGTTGGGCTGAGCTGGAGGCACACAATCTGAAATAAAAGCAGGAAATGGCTTATTTCTGTGCTGCCAGGCTCTGAGCCTTCCCCTCCCTCCACAGGCCCTTTAGTGGTGGGGTCAGCTATTGCAGTGTGCTCCCCCAAAGTCTGGCCTGGCTCACACCAGGTCTTTGAAACTCCTGGTCCAAGTTACAATCCCCCCCTTTTTTCCCAGGGGATGTAGAGTGAAGGGATCTTTCCAGTGCAATCTCTGTCTGGGGCTTCCACATGAAGTTTTTATCCACCAAGGCTCCAGAGATAAAAGTTTGTGGGTCTCTGATGCCCTGGATCAGCAGTGAACTAGGGAGTCACCGTCAAGAAGCACAAGCTACTCAAGCTACTTACCACTGTTTTGCAGACCGAGACCGTTCTTCAGGGTGGTGATCAGGGGATATTTGCCTTCCTTGCAGAAAGTGCCAGTGAAGTCGTCCATATCAAGAGCCCAAACCATAGCACCTCCAAAATTGTTCTTCTTCAGCCAGTCAACCTGTTCAGTGCCAGGGGAGAATTCCCAATTACTCTGGGAATGTGCTACTGCAGAATGCCTCCTGCCTTATTATTAGCAGAGCCAGACATGC
>VWZZ01002009.1:145385-210291 GCA_013399095.1 Psophia crepitans | reverse complement strand
GGGGTGTGTGTGCGTGTGGGGGTGTGTGTGCTGCCGCCTCGCCCAGCGCCTTCCGCGGGTCGTGCGCGGGTGTCGTGGTGCGTGTGCGCGGTGTGGGAGGTCGCCGCGTTGCCTGCCGCCTTGCACGCCCGGGCTCGCACGCTTTCGTGGGTGCAAGCGGGCGCTGAAGCGGGGGGAAAAGCCGCTCCCGTGAGCCTGAGTGTGCAAATCTGCGCTTGTTGGGGGCAGTTTTTCACGTGATACAGGGGTGTGTGCGGCTGTCGTTGAGTCGTACAGCGAAATCTTTACAACTAGGGTTCTTCTCCTCTTTTGTTTTCTGGTGTTTCAAGAGCTAATTGCACATGGGTGACTTAATTGCCTGGGTCCTACCGGGGCTCCGTTTTTAAAATGTGCGACTGTAAATCTTTAATTAACTCCATCGTTTAAGCAAGCATCCTCTAGACGTGTTATTTCGGTTGGTTTTTTTTTTTTTTTTGGTCACCGTTTATAAACGACTGTCTCTTTTCTGTGGGGTCTATTGCATAGGGATATATGAATCTGACCTGAAACATACTTTTCTCCAGTCTCCTTATCTGAATTCTGAATGTTTTTCTGAGGAGGGGTTTAACGACTCACACAAATAAATAGGAATAGTTTTCGTAGATTTTAAAAGTTAAATTTCTTCATCTAGTCATGTGCAGATACAGATTTATCTTTCATTTGAACGCACGTTCTTCAGTAAAGGAGCAAACTGCTTAACCTTCTGGTTTTGGTTGGTTGGGGTTGTTTTTCTTTTTTTTATCATCCCTTAAAATGGGTCTCTGTGGTAGTATATTCCTGTAAATTATTTGAAGTTGCACGTTTCCCCTAACTGTGTTCATCCCATCTCCTGGCGTTGCTTACTGTCTGGTATGGTACCTTTTGGGATTTAGTTTATCTTTTTAGATACCTTTATATGTTTATGTCTAACAGGGATGTTTCACTTTTTTTTTTTTTTTTTCTTCTTCCTAGGTGTTGGTGACTTCAGAGTCATTTAGGGGTTTAGTTCTGAGGAAGTAGAGACAGGAGGATTGAGTCTATTTTACGTAGAAAGCTGCAGCTCTTCACCACTACTCTTTCTTCTCCTTCCCATCCCTCCTCCCGCTGTAGGGGAAGACAGTTTGGGAATTATTGTAACAGTCATTTACTCCCCCTTTCCCCCTCAGAAATCCGTCTTGGTCCCCGAGGCATCTGCTAGATATTGCCCGTTATAGGACCAGGAGAACGTTATCATCATCATCCCTTGCTTGCTTTGGGAGCTTCGGTAGTACCTTCCCCTCCTTGAGAGTGCAGTGCAGAGAGGCATCCAGAAGACTTCCTTGCCACCCTTTTTGGCTAGTAGAGTATCCAGCAAAAGGGGTACCTAGCAGGACACGTGACCTGATTAAGGGAGCCAGAACTGAAGCAGCACTTGGCACACGGAAGAAAGCACCCATCTTTTTTTTTTTTTTTTTAAATTTTTTTTCGTCTTCCACTCCTTGCTCACCAAATTTCTGGTAAGTCTCTTCAGCCCATTCATTCATACAGTGCATGTTTCCCTTCCCCCACTGGTGCTGGGAGAAGCGTGCACAGAGAGGAGGGGGTGGGGGAAGGGAGGAGGGAAAACTGGCTGTGTGCACACGGATCGGGGGGGAGAGGAGGGTATCGTACCACATTGCAGGGGACCCTGGACAGGGGTCGAAAATACTCTCTTCAGAAAAGCAGCTGATGTGGGAGGAAACGTATGTTTTGTTTGCACGGGTGTGCGTGCACACACACGCAGAGTGGAGGGGGGTGAAAAAGCCAAGAGCCTGTTACAGGAAAAAAAAATAGAATACTGAGACTGAGGTAGGGAGGTAGCTGATGCTGACCAGTATCGGGCTAGTGTTGCAGAGAGGGAAGAGAATGGATTATGCACCCGAGATCAGGAACCGGGGTTCGTGAAGGAGAAATGGTGTCACCTACTTGCAAGCGTGAACATGGAACAGGAAAGATTGGGGGTGTGGATGTCTGCCTTTTAGAGGCAATTGTGCCTGGAAGGGTTGCTGCTAGCGTCTTGAACATTACTCAGTGCAAAGGTGGGGACAACCAGATGAAAGCCATCACAGGGAGTGCAGTTGCCTGTCTGCGGGGGTGGGGGGTTGTACTGGGAATGAATGGGAAGGATGAATATATTCCCAAATCCTTTGACTGTTGCAGTCTCCAAATCTCACAGGGAAAAGGTGGTGCATACCGTGCTCTGCTTTCAAAGAGGTGTGCTTGGGGTTCACCTGCCTGCAGTGACTTTAAATTCTGTGATGCATGTGTAGAGGGCGGATGATAATGCAGCAGTACTGGACAGATTGCACTGCAGCTGCTCAATATATTATATAAAATGCATTTAAATAAATAATTTTTCAGATTCTTCAGTTTTTAAAAATGTGGGGTTTTTTTCCAAAGATTCTCAAACAGTTACGTGAGTCTTAGGAAAACTGGTCTCTGGTAGGTAAGAGGAATTTTTCTTGAGATTGTCCTTAAACATCACCATGCAGCAGCAGTGTCAGGAAGGACTGGATTTATCTTGGATTAATTTTTCTGAAGCAATTTTAACAAGTGGTCCAAGATGTCCGGTTTGATCTCTGTGTAGGTCACCATGGATTACGTTCATCATCCATATTTATTTCCTTAAGGTTTTCTTTAGATGATCATCATTCTGGTATCTTTATGTGGAAGAAAAATAATTGTGCTTTATACTTGAAATGGCTGTGAACTGTGTTCAGACCTGCTTTCCCTATGACGCAGAAAGACATATTTCTGGGCTGTTTCAAATACTGTTCTCATTAAGATGAGACGGAGACTTACATGACAGCATATGATGGATCATATGCTGGGTCATATGCTGGACGGCCCTTCGTTAGCTGTTTAACTGGTCTGCTACCTAAGATTGACTTTATAATTCAGATCTGCCTTGAGGTATCTCCTAAAGGAGATAAGTTACAAGCATCTGCCAAGTGTTCTTAGGTCTTCTATGCCTTGAGGTGTGGCCTCCAAAATAGCATTCTAGAAACGGCTGTAATGGTAGAGACAATTGGCTTGGTGGAAGTGCGTACTCAGTTTCAAGCTTTTATATTTTTAAATTTATTTAATTTTTTATAATAAAAAGGAGAGCAACATACCTTTTCCAACCTGAATAACACTGTTCTGTAAACAAGTATGAAGGTGAAGGGATACACATTAATGATAAGTGTGAAGGTACAGTGTTACTTGTAGTGAGGTGAGCTGTATTTTTTCTATTTCTCCGTTTCCCATGGCAGCAATGGCTGTCAGTCTCTTTGCTCTTTCCTTCTCGCTTCCCTGAGATGTTTATTACTGTGATCTGAGCCGTAGGGATTAAAGATGCCTAGAGGTATGCTAAAACTAAGATTAGTTTTTAACTCTCTATTAACTGCTGAAATCCACGGAGTTGTGTTAGCTGCACAGTGCTGAAACTGAGGCCTAGAGTCTCAGCCAAGGTCTAAAAAAAAGGCAGTTCTGGGAGGGGCTGATGGCAGTAATTGTTCCACTAACTTGTTTCCCAGATCATGCTGTAGTTGATGGGAGTGTGCTACCACATCCGATCACAAGTTGAGCAGTTGAGATAGCTAGATCACGTTGGTTCCTAATGCTGCAAAACAGCTGGGATTCCATTTGTCATTCCCATAGGGAAGAAACAGTCCTGTCTGTTTCATTTACAAAGGCATTGAGTAGTAGCATTCTGAATAGAAAGGATGCGGAACGATCTTTTTGCATGCTAGAGATCTTAGATGTTACTCAATTATCAATAATACATCAGTGAATTAGTATCTCCTAATAACCAGTTTCTTTTTTCAGCTTAGGGAAAAATACATCATTATGAAAAAGATTAGTCCATTTTTCTCCTGCTTTTGGGTTTTGAAGACAGGACAAGGAATAAGTGGGCAGTGGAGATCAACCTCCAGGCTCTCTAAGGCTCTCTCTGTGAAGAGAAGACCCCGTCAAGGGAAAAAGAGTGGTCTTCAGAGAAGATTTCCAGATCTCTCTAGGCAGCTGATCTGACTGGCTGAATTCCCTGTCATGTCAATCAAACATACTCACGTGTGATGTAAAGTAGAAAAGTAGCACAGTGAATGCTTTTGTTAGACTAGCTGCTAAAGGTGTATTACAGATTCAGGGAGTGCAGGAGGAAATACGTTTGCATGTGATGGGGAGGGGAGGAAGCTGAATGCCAGAATAAAGCTTAGCTTAAACAATACAGGGATGCCACAGCTCCAAGTTGAGGTGAGAGTGTTCTTGCCTCTAGAAATTGCTGAGAGTCTGCTCCACACAACGTCTCTCTGAAGTGGATGCAGCAGTGACTGCGTGGCTGGTGTGATACACGGCTATTTTGATTTTTATCATAGAGCTTTTACTTCGATGCCACCCTTTCACCTCTCCCAGCCTGTTTGATGCAGTTAAGTTTATGATGATTTTTTTTCCTATTCATTTCATAAATGTATTAGTTAGGGAAAGGTTGTACTTACATTGACCCTGGTAGCTTTGAGTGAAAACTGCATTTCAGTCGGTCATCTTGAAGACATTTAAACATCTTATCCTTATATTTGCTATATTTATTTTGCAATAGATGCTGTCATGGATTAAGAAGTATTATGTGCACACTCAGCATTGTCTGAGGATGTGTCTTTTAAGTGGGGTTTCAGGGAAAAATTCTGGAAATCATATACAATTTGAGAGCATAATGCTCTTGTGTATCTGACTACAAGGCAAGCTTTCCTCCTACAGACCATTTTCTTGAGAATGTGGGAGGGATTGTTAATATGTTTGGGTTAATAGGGTAAATTGCAGATTTTGTGTTCTGGGAGACTTCTTACACAATCAAAATAGAGATTATAAGGAGAGGCTGAAACTGATAAGTAGATTCTGGGTTTTGGAGCAGAACGTTAGTGTGAAAAGGATATTTCTCCAGGTGGAAGAAAGTACGGTATTGGTTTAGAGGTCAAGGATCTGACAGGATTACTAGTTTCTGCCTCTGCCATTGGCTTGTAGCTTGATCTGAAATGAGTTTCTTAACCTTTACCTCCTGACTTGAGGTTGTTACCTGTCTGCACAGGTTACCTGGCATAGTCTTTGCAGATGAGGGTGTGGACGTGGGGCCACATAGAAAAGAGATCTGAGAAAAATGGGAGCAGATCACCGTTAGTGAAGAAATCAAGGGTTAATAGCAAGCGAAAATGGGGAGAAGGCTACTTGTTTCTTTGCACCAGTGTTAGAACCAGTACTGAGATGAAAAAGAACAAAACCAAACAACAAACAAAACACAAAAAAACCCAGACAAGCTGAAAATCTGTAATGGCTTCTGATTATTTTTTTTTGTTTTGTTTTAATTATGAAAAAGTCTGATTAATATTTTTTTAATGTACTCATGTTCTGTAGCTGTTTTTTAAAATGAGATAGGCTAGCAGATTAGGTAGGGCTGCTTTTCAAAAGAGAGGCAGTAGATGGGGCTGTCTGGTCTCCCCAGTCATTCATGCAAATAGCAGAAATACAGATAAATTGACAAGAAGCCTTCTGAACTGTGCTGTAGCAGTGCCATTTCCAGAAAATAAATAGAGCTTGTCCCAGTTCTTAGCTGAGGATGTTGTTCCAGGAAGTTTTCTGTAAACTACCATGTAGAGAAATCCGTTGTTGAAAGAGCCAGAAGTGGGGCAGGATCTGACAGCTGTCAGACATTTCAAGCCAAAGCCTCACCTTGCCCTTTTCACTTTCATCTGCTTTGAGGAAAAGGTTTCTTTGAGATATCAGAAAGATATTCTTTACAACCTCCCATACTCATTTTCCTGCAGGGAGCAAACACTCCTTTTCCTGCTGTACCTTGAACATCTTGACTGCTGTCAAGGGCTGGTCTGCATCTGTGATTGCCTTTCCCTAGCTCGTGCCTTCTTTCAGTCTGTTAGCATGAAAAACTTAAGTCCTTGGCTTTATTGTTGCTCCTCGTTTACCAAAACAGTGGGAAAAAAGTCATAGTCTGTGCTTGTTGTCAGTGTGGTTCTCAGTACCAGGAAGAAAAATGGTCACCCAAAATTTTATCATCTTGTTAACAAAAAGCTGTACTAGTAGGAGAGACTTGTTTTTGAATTACCAAAAAAAAAAAAAAAAGGCTTGTTCTTATGGTTGTAGCAAAACAATCCTCAATCCTTTTGTCCCAAGACCTGCTGCAGAAACTAAAATTCTTTGTAATATTGAATTAAAGCAGTTGTATACCTCTAGCCTTTCTGCATTCACATTTTCTGCCGACACCAGGTCCTGTCATCAGGACCACCAGGCAAAACTCCTGTTTCTATCCCAGAGTTCAATTCTGTTTGAAACTCATTGAAGCTATATTGGCAAAACCCCCCGATTTCTACCTTCTGGTTTTAATATGAAAGCTTAAAATGTGTCACAGAAAACAGCTCTGTTCTTCTCCAGAATTCTTTTTCCCTCTACAATGCTTGCTTCTTGTTTTTCTTGAGTGTAAGTAAGTAGTCCGTTAACATACCTGTAATTGTTTTACAGCTTTTGGACTATTTTTGACTATGTATTGAAATATTTTAAGTCCTCGGTATTCAAATATAAAGGAGCAGTACATTGCTGCTATCACTTCTAACACCACTGAAATTCTTCAGTTTAAACTGGTTTTTTTTCATGTTTTGGTGCTGAATTCATTTGTGCTGTTTATGTACAAAGGTGATTTTTATTTTAAAAAAATGGAGCAAGAAAGGGCTAGCACAAATCTTGATTTTGCATTATGTTACGTATATTAGTGTTCGGTATTCTTAACATTTTGTTGATGCTACTGGTTCCATTGTTGTGGTTTTTTTTTCCCCATGAATATGTTCTGGATAATACTAAATATATTTCACAGTAGATGTGAAGTATTTGTAAGAGCAAATCATTCTCCATATACTTATGTGGAGAGTTCTGTTTCAGTGGATTTCTTCCTTTCTTCTGGATTGCTTTTTTAATGTAAAGAATTTGGCACACTGTTGTTTTCCATATGTGTTTGAAAGGAGTACATCAAGTCTGTCACCAGTGTTTTAGCAGTACCTAGGAGAGAGGCTACTTCCAATTGTAAGGAATTAACCCAATCAGGAAGTTGAAATTCTAGCCTTCAGAGATAGCCACTGAGAATGTTTTCAGTCCTTGGCGTGCCTCTTAGTACTGTCGAGAAAGGCAGTAGTTATGTCAAGTGTGTACTTCTTTTGCATGACACTAGGATGAGGACCAAGACCTGATGTTTTAGCATTTACAATCCATTGAATGTAAATGGATTTGTTTCTGTTGTTCTTACTTCTGTTGCAGACTAGGAAATACACAGTATTTTCCCACTTGGAGGTTGGAAGTTGCACTCCATTGGAAAGGACTGACTTGTGCAGAGGGAGTAGGACTTGATACAGTGGGAAATATGAAGATAGGAGCAAATGTACTCTAACAGAGTCTCATCTTCTCCACCATCTAGAAGTTCCATTGAAAGGAAACCTTGAAGGTCGCAAGACAAGTCCAAGATGTGCAGTTCGGTTGCTCCCAGGCTCTGGTTCTTAACAGACCGTCGCATCAGAGAAGACTACCCTCAGCAGGAGATCCTGAGAGCGCTGAAGGCCAAGTGTTGTGAAGAGGAGCTAGATTTCCGGGCCTTGGTGATGGATGAAGTGGTGCTGACCATTGAGGATGGAAATCTTGGTGAGGATGAGCTAAGGCTGGGAATGTGCTGAAAGGGTACTTGGAAAAAGATTGTAAAATGGAGCATCTGTACTCTTTAATAATGAATTTCATGTGTGCCAGGCTACCATACATCATCTAAATCATGTAGGTGTACGTGATACCATGTTTTTTAGCATTTATTGTGATAATCAAATATAATTGTCAACTTTGCCGATTTGCATTAGAACTATTTTTGCCTTCCCTCTGCAGAACAGAGGTGGGGGTTGCTTTAGTTTGTTGATTCCAGGATAAGGACTATAGGATCTCTGAATTAAGAAGAAATTACAGAATTTCATTTTCACATAAGTACTTGAAGTTTTTGGGTCACATTTAAGAGTTTCAGGGGGACTTCTTTCTTTTTATGTTCTGACTCCATGATAGCAAACAGGTTCGAAATTGGCTAAAAGGACTTTTCAGTGGACAGTACAAATTGTCATGGAATTAGAGGTAATAATGTGACGTAACTAAAGATGCTGCTGTATGGATGTGTACTTATATACATGCCAAAAAAGAACGGGGCTGAAAAACAAAGTAAGTGCATGAGCATAATTTGAACTATTACTGCAGGTTACAATGTTTTAAACTAAATTGTAGGATTTCTATTCTGTTAGCTTTTCTTATTAGCTTTTTTTTTCCCCTGTGGCGATTAAAAAGGAAAAGCAAGATGTTAAGGTGTCTTAGAAATGTTAAGTAAAATGTAGCTAGTAAGCTTACAGGGAGAAGAATATTAATACCACCAATGTCAAGCTGTGTAACATTTACTATTTTATTTTTTCCCCAACTTTTTAGTTTGAATTTCCTAAAGGAAGCAGACTGCAGCGTTGTTTTGTACCTTTACCTCTTCCATTTCCCCATGTATCAGTCAATAAAAATAGCACTGGAGATTCAGGGAAGAAATAAATTTCTGAATGCTGTATTAGAATAATTCTGCATGGGAAAAAATATAAAAGTACCCTCAGTCCTGAGGAAGAGGTTGCCACTTGATCTTACACCTTGCTCCTTAGTGGGGAGTCTTAGTGGGGAATCTAAATCTTAAAACTCACTCTGGAGAAGAACTTTGGTCAGAATTTGTAGCATGAATCGGTCAAGCATAAAACAAATGCATGTGAAAACAGGATTTTTTTATTCTGGTATTACTAAACTTTTATTTACATATTTTTGTCTTTTATCCTGAGGTGTCTATGATTTTTATCAGAGACTTGGAATTCTGTAGGATGCTTTCAAATCAAGGCAACTTCATGTCAGAAAGTCTGAACACCTTATTGCTCTGAGAGTGCTGTCCTTTGGACAGCGTGTTCTGCGAAGGCAGCCATCCTGGACTGTAGCCGTACCCTCTAAGATGCATAATGGGTCCTTCAGCATTTCAGTATTGTTTTAATTTCTTGGTGGTATTTTCTGCTTTCCTCTCTTCTACCTGTTTTTGGGAAATTCCATTTAATCTCTCCTAATGCTGTATGTATTGCAAGAAGAAAAGACAAAGTATGCAAATGGGAAAACTAATGCTGAGGAATGTGTAGTACGAGAATGAGAAAAAAAGAAGGAAATCACTAGAAAGAGAATGAGGAAAAAAAATAATCATACAAAGAGTTAATTCAAAACTATGTAAACAACTGGCATTTTGAAAAGGCATGAGAAAAAAATGCTGAAAGATTGCAGATGGGAATTTCCTTATAAATAATTTGGCCTGGCTAATTGTGAGGTTTTTTTTTTTTGGGGGGGGGAGTGTTGTTTTACATCAAACAATTCTTCCTCTTGAGGAGAGATGAAAAATCTTCCCTCTAAATTTTCCAGATTTCTTTTTCCTAGTGCTTGCCCACATGTTTTGATAAAGATTTCTGGCAGAGCAGAAAGTTTTGTCTTGTCCTCAGTTGGCCTAGGAAAAGGTGACCTGGAACAAAATCCAGGAGGTAATACATTCTGTACCCTTTCTGTTATCTACTGTTGTGTGAGGGGTCAAGGTTGAGTGAGATTCTGTGCAGCGTAGAGGAGTTGCTGAAGAGAATGTGTCTTCAGTGGATAATAACCTGCTTTTACTTCCAGTTCTACTGTTCATTGTGTTGAAAACTTAACAGTACGGGGCTCAAACTCTGATGGTAATACATGGTATTGGAGGAAGTAATAGATTTTCACATACTCATACTTGTGATTAGAGCTGCTTTTTTTTGTCTTTTTAAACCTAGGCAATTTCTTAAGTAAATTGTTAAAATAATGCTAACTTTATAAAGTCGATTTGGAAATTATAAGATGCTATTTAAAATTTAAAAAATGTGATATTTCTTTAGATGACATTATCAGTTATACTTTGTGGACTTGCTGACTGTCAGGAACATGGCTGAAGACTCCAGAGACCAAAAATTAAGCATAGGACATTAAAAAACTTGAGAATATTTACCTCACAGAGGTAAAGTAGAGATGAAAGGACACTTAAACGTAACAAAAGTTGAGCAGAACAGTGAGATACATATCAAAATTGAAAATTGCCCCTTCCACCAATTACACAGCGTACCTTGACAGTAGAGCACATTGATGTAAGTACCACTGAAGCCCAGAGCCAAAGACAGATGTGGAAAACTTGTGTGATGCTGAGACTCTCTTACAAAACCTGCGTATGTCAGAGAATTATAAGAATTCCCGTGTAGCTGATGTGGCCGAAGGGAGCGGTAGGGTTGTTTCAGTTGGTGGACAAAGCAATAGCGATTCCTCGGGGCATTACTCTGTTTTTACTGCTGTGCTGCAGGGCTGGATACAAAGTGTGGCTGGATTCCCAGGCAAGCCTACAGTGTAGCCCCAGCAGTCCCTCCTGGTTCCTTTTCTTCTGCAGCTGAAACTTGGGATGACCCAGCATCCCAAGCACCCCCTACAGCCCCAGTATTACTGGCCACATGCTGAACCTGCATCTCCAAGGCAAGAAAGCTGAGTTAAAATAAGTGGAAAAGTCCAGCTGCATAAAATGATGAATGTGTTTCTACTGTTTTGGTGGGTTGAACCTGCTGAAATGGTTACTGAATCAGACCTGCACAACATTGGTGCACAGGAATGGACAGGAATGCATGCATAGAAAAAAACAGAGGGTGATATTGCAGCTATTCGGATTTAAACTGGCTCAGACTATGGTGTGGTTGTAGCGTAAGTTTCTTAAGAGCTGAGTTCTTGAAGCTAAACAAGTCCAGTGTGATCTACTGCAGAATAGAGCTGGCGTGTTCGTCTTGTCCCTTTCCAGTGTTGCTGTGTTTGCTTGCCTTGTGTAAGGACTTTGTGTCTCCCTTGGCTTGCTTTCATGTTGTAGCTAAGCTAATCTAATTAAAAAAAAAGTTGACCAAATTCTCTGCTCGATTGCAGGATCTGGCATTTGTGTGAGTTTAGTTGGCTAATTCAATGGAACACTAACTCTGCCCAAATAATTAACGATTTTCTCTTGGAATAGCTTGCTGCATCAAATCATTTTGTGGTCACAATTGCTTGCTCTGGTATGTGAAGGCAGGGGAGAATGGAGTTACTGTTTTAGGGAATAACTTGTATTTCTGTCAATTTAGTTGTAGCTTCAAGGCATTTTTAAAACAGGAATTTTCTTATGTTTGGGATGCTTGATAGTGTCAGCTTTAGGATTTTTGTGTGTGTGTGTGTGTGTGTCTTCCTTTGAAGAATCTGGTATTTACTGCTGTAAGGAAAGCACCAGATTATGAAATTAAAGCTGTTTGCTCTGTCTAGTTCAGCAGTTCCTATATTAATTTGCAATATCTAGCAGGTAATTCAACAAAACTCTGCATGATATTTACAGACCAATACCTGAAGTCTTAACAATGAGTCCTGTTAACACGTGTAATGTTAAACCATTTGTCTAAGTTTGCTAGTGCAGTGGTGTGACAGACTTGGGGAATTTGAAACTAGACAAACTAAAGCTTGTGAGCAGGAGTGTGTAGGGTGCGATGGGGGTGGAGAAAGCCTGTAGGTAATTAGCATGCTATGAGACTTTGTGGACAAGAAACTAAAGGTAATTCATTGGTTGTCTCCTCTTTCTGTATAGAGGACTCGTTTTTTTGTTTTTTTCTTCTCACCCATGTCTAGGACTTAGCAGTAACCGTCCCCACAGATTACACACCTTACCTTTAGGGAAACACAGCTCAGGAACTATTCATAGGTGAAGAGTGTGCTAGGGAAATTTGAATCTTTCCTTCATTAAAGTTATATACAAAAGCATCTTCATTAAAATTCTTTGCTACCAGAATAGGAGAAGTTGGAGATCACTGAGCCAGCAATTTGCCAATTTCTTTATTGCAGGTTTTTGAAATCTCCGTATTTTCTGATACTGCCCTGCAAAGGAAAATAGTTTTAAGGAAAGTTGCTTTCCTATGAACTTTCAACAGTTAAGGATGTGGAGTAAGTGGAATTGTAGTGTCCGGAAGCATAAACCAAAATGTGAACTGAACTTTTCCTAGGACTTTCTTGGCTTTTCCTTTGGGAATGTAAAAGCAAGTGATCAGCCTAGGTGAGGAATAAAAAAGACATAATAGTCATCTGTTCTTAAACAGTAATACATTGTGCATGGTCAGCTGGCTTTTCTTAAGTCAGATGGATGACATCTGGGAACTGATCTTTTGTCTTCATTATTTCTGCAGAGGAAGTATTTAGAAGGTTCTTTAACCTTGGTGGAGGTTGCTGATGTTCTGACTAAGGCATCTGGGTTTCCTGTGTGGGCCTGAAATTTGCAGTATTAGTCACTACTTTGTTTAAATCTTTAATCTGGCAAAATCTGTTTTTGTTTCATAGGTTCTGTCTGTAATTTCTAATTTGATCTAAACTAGTGACAAATAGTTGTGATCTTTGAGTTTTTTCTTGCCTCTCACATTGGGTTAGATAGCATTGGAAATAAACATGGAAGAATCAGGATAGCTGAAATATTTCTGTAATGTATAGAAACCTGAGGAAAAAAGGGTAAGATTGGATAACATATTTCTGTGTTTTCAGTGTAATGTTAAGAAAAGCACTCCATCAGCTAGATCCAGGGTAAGAGAGGGCTTTTACATCTATGAAACGGTTGCTGTATCAAAATATCAAGCTCTTAATGTTTTTGAATCATCTGTAAGTCACCTAAAGACTGTCTCCTGTCACACAATAGGAAACATAATCGCCACCTCTCCCTGCTGACTGTTGCAGCAGTCCCCTGGTACTTGTTAGTCCAGGAGCGCACCTTACTGTAAGAGCTTTTCCTGCGGTGTGCAGCAAGGGCTCTGGGAATGATGGAGCAGAGGCAAGTGGCCTTGGCAAGGTGCCTTGTTGAGCACTGCAGAGTTGTCCTGTTTCCTGCTACTAGCAACAGCCAGAGCAGCCATTGCTGCCTCTGCAAAGTAGGGAAATAGGTTTGCAACTCAATAGTGAGAGCTGGAGAAGAAGCTTAGAGAATCCTTAGAAGAGGATTAGAAGGTGGGCTAGACATGGTGGAATGTTGCGTTGTTAAAAGTACTGGGCTTAGAACCACTTGAAGTAATTTCTGATATTCTTTCACTGTGGAAACTGATTGCTTGCCAGTCTGATTGATGTTAAACCTTATTGAGTCATAAGCATAACTAGTAGGCAGTTACTGTGACCACGCCAACTTTATATACCTCAGACAAACACACTGGTAGAAAAAACGGCAATTCGAACATTTGCTTTATTACAGAAACATATGTTAGTAACAGGGAGTTTCAACAGCTGCCACATGTTCTAGACAGAATTGTTTTCTTTCAGAACTGTGACACCAAACACACCTTTCTTACAATGCTTATAGGAAAACAGGATTTATACTCTGTGACCATGTGTGTTCTTGCAGTTTTCTTCCTTACTATCAGGGATTTCTATTCTTCCTTGATTGATTGCCTGTTATCTCATGCTGATGCTAAATAATGAAGGCTAACAATGAATTTGATTTTCTAAAAATCATTCTGTTTCTTCAGTATGTCATCAGTGGTAAATATGGGTTCAGTCCAAAGCTACCTTTGCAAGGTAGGGAGGTAGAAATGTTTCTGGGTGGAAATACTTTATTATTGTCATTTCGGAGGGCTATGTTAAGGATGAATCTTTTTAATTTGCATGTGTTCTAGAACAGTCAGCCAGGAAATTCATACTTGTAGGCCACAGAATCTTGAACATACTTGCGTGTCATCATATCTGAAAATGCCAGAAAGCACTGCCAGGTTTTTAATTGTTGTAAGAATTCTCAGGAATGGCCATCTGGGGAAAAACAATGTAAAAAAGACAAAAGTGAGATGAAAGAGGTGTTTCCCTACATCACAGTCAAGAAATGAAAATTAGCCTAACATTTCACAGGACAGTCTTTAACTGGCTTGGCGTTTCTGTGTCACTTTTCCAACAGTCCCTGTTCCAGTGCTGTGTCACCTAAGTGAATTTTGCTGGCACAACTGTCTGAGCAATTGCATTGCGAACCAGGTTGGTACACTGGTGTAGTTTTAAACTAAATCAGCTTCTTTGTGGTGGAGGGTGTCTTTTTAATGCTGCATCACTCCTCCAAGGCAAATGAGAACATGACTGCATGAACAGTAGTGTGGTAGGAGGGTGAAGTATGTGTGTTGGGGTGTGACGGATTAGGGGATACCACAAGTATTGATGTGAAAAGCTTAGGAAACTGACAGCTGGCTTGCTTTACTAGAGTTGGTGATCAGAGTAGTACTCTTACCTGTTCAGTGACAATAGTTTCAGTTTTCTCCGCATTTTCTCCAAGTCTAGTTGTTAGCTATTTTTGAATGATGGACATTGGTTGATCCTCAGTGACTGTGAATATGAGAGCGACCGGTACTGCTGAACTGTGTTCAGTGATGACATGGGTCTTCCAGTGTGCAAACCTGTGTTTTGGCTGATACAGACTTTTAGGAGCGCCATTGGCTGTGGACAAGTCCCTTTAATTTTCTTATTCCTATAAGCTCTGTCTATAAAATTTGGCGAAATACCACTTTAAAGAATCAAACTTTCCTTTTATATGTGCCCTTTGCTGCATGAAAAGACTGGACTGAAAAGGAGAACCAACAAAAAAAAAAATCACTAATGAAACTACCACTCATTTTTTTTATTTCCTTGTATTTTAAATAATTAAGATTTACAGTATCACAAAAATCTGTGATGGTGTCCTTTTATTGATTGTTTTTTGAATGGAAGAGCTTATGTGATTTCTATATCTGCTTATGGTCCAGTCCATTTTGGGATTGAAAGTGTGACACGGAGTTTTAAAATGTCTTTGTAATTGTCAAAAGTTAAAGCAAGCTGTGGCTAGCATAGTCTGTTGTATGTGCTCTGACAACACGAGCGGAATACCTGAGAGTAAAGGTATTCTGCTCACGTTCTCAGAGAAACTGCTAGAATTACACTAATTAACTGCCTAACTGCTTTAACTAGTAGAAGTCTTTTCTTATCATACAGAGAGGTTTTCTTGCTCTGTATTTTCATATAGTGCAAGTACTGAACTGAGGACTGTCTTGCTTTGCTGTGCTTGTTACTCATCTTGACACATCTTGAGAGAAAAATGTGGATTTCTTTTTTTTTTTTCTTTTTCCTGAGAGGGCATGCTTCTGTTTTATTTTTTTTTCCCCCCTTTCAGCGAAATTGTACCAGTGAAGAATTTGGCTTCCAGACCCTAGGAATGTATTTTCCTGAAAGAGAGGGGAGAGGAATGTGTTCCTTTCTAAGCTAAAAAACCCCGACAAATAAACCAGTGGAATAGCTGGGAATAGTTCCACTGTGTGTTTAACATGAAGAAAGTTCTCTCTGTTTCAGACACGTGATGTTGCATGATACAGGTGGAAATATTGGAGAATTGAACATGCCCGATGCTAGCATAATGGAAGAACAGATACTGGAGGGGACAGGCTAGTGGTTTGATACGTTTTGACGAGGGGTGAGGTAAAAAGACTAAACATGCCAGTGTTCTCTCCTGGATTTTTTAGCTGAGAAGGGGAGTGGGTTGCACTGACACAGTGAATAGGGTAGATGATTTTGTTTACAGTATTATTTGTAATGTTACGTCCCTAAAATAATATGCTCAAAATCCATGCTATCAAATCTTGTTTCTTAGCAGTTTCTATCTAAAGAATTAGATCTGGTAGGGAAACGCAGCAGTCAGAAGACCAATAAATACGTCCCTTGAGTTCTAAGAACTTGATTTGAAAGTGTCTTCTAGGTAAATATCCTGTTATCTTGTTGTGTTGGTACAATGCTGTGGGACTTTTTTGAGGAAATTTCTTTTAAGTTTTTTGCAAGGACGGAAAGGGACGTTGTTCATAAAATGTTGTGTGTTCCCTTTAGTTCAGAATATAAAACTATTTATTGTTGGAGAACTACTTTAGAAATAGAAATAAGTGTCATAGAGCTGTGGGATTACAATATAAATGTGATTCTCATTACAGGTCTTTCTGATAATGCTCATTATCACAATGCTGGGCATCCCCAGTCACTGGGAAGGCGTAAAGGAGTTGAAGCCAGCTCAAACCGATTGTTGTCTTCAAAGCTCTTTTGGATAGTTGTTCAGTTTTTATACTGTAGGTTGGGCTGACCCCTGTTTACGCTCCCCCATGCTGGTCTAGTTATTTCAGGAAGACATCCACACTCTTGCTGCTCTCCTGGACCAACATTTATACAACCAGTTGATACACTCAACTTAGAGTCAGCCAATCCCCCTAAGTCTTGTAACCTTTACCTTAAACACTGCTTTCAGGTGCCCTTTGTCCTAGTATAAGGTCAGCTTGCTTTGTCACAGGCATGGTCAGCCACTTCCCACATTCCTCCTGGAGCTTCACAAGCACATCACCCTTACCTGTCCCCACTGAACCTTAGGAGTTTATCAGCTCATCACATGGAGAGAAGAGCTGGCAATGTGTAGAATCTGAAGTTTGGGGCGTTTGCCTGGGTGTAAGAGACTTCTCTTATAAGTTCTGTCTTAGGTAGAGGAAGGAATGGAGTACAAGTGTACTTCTTCCTGGGTTCATGCCCTGACCTTAGAGGTGTAGTATTTTCATCTTTGACCTAGTAGGTACTTGCTTTATGTAACACAAACCAGATTGATATGAACAGAGAGAGACCAATTTAGGAAGCCCGTGTAGCCTAATGACTGTGTCAATATTTGAATTCCATATCCAAGTAACTATCCTTGAATGATGAAGTAAAAGAATGTCTCTACCACCATCAAATGCTTACTGTGAAAAGTGCCAAGATCCCTTTGTGATCCTAGTGTGAAAAGTCAAGCTGCTGCTTCCAAGTTTCTTCTTACGCTCTGAATAATTCTGTGCAGATCTTGAATTAATGAATTTATTCTTTTGCTTTTCCCACCCCCAATAAAAATTACTGACTTCATTTTTCAATTTGGTCTTGAAGCTGCTTAGACCACCGAATTGAGAAGCATCTGAGGATTTATTTTATGGTAGAAACATTATTTAAATAGATTAGAACAAATTAAATTTGACACTCAAGGGAACCATGGCCTTTAATGTTTTTGTTAGTTTGTATTGCCCTATTTTGGGACCATTTATTCAAACAGTATTTTATGAAGTGACAGTACCACATGATGAAACATAAATGTATGTATTGTTTTAGTACAGAAGAGTCTGGCCTATCAGTAGTAGATAGTTTTCGGAGATTGAGATAACAGATTTTTTTTCAGCTGTATAACTGTTTTACTCAGCAGTACCCAGATAATATGAATCTGAAAATTTTAGGGCTTTTTTGAAAACACAGATTAAATTCTCTGTAATACTCTTGTAGTATGAATACAATGGTTTGCTATATTTACCAATGCAGAAACAATATATAGGAAAGTTGAGAGGTTTGTCTAAGGCAGTAAGTAGGCTTGATTTATGCCTATGACTAGATTGCTAGCTGCTTTCTTCTATGTACTAAGACCAGCGTTTCTCATGTAATTTCCTTGTTTTATGCTTTGACATCTGAATGGGTGACCTAACTGCTGAAATTGTGGATGTACTGACATTATGTTTACTTCCTGTGAAAGTCGGGATTTATTTAAAAGTATAATTTCAGACGCTCAAGATGGTAAATGGATGAGATGTCCTAATCTGTAATGCCTTCTTTCCTGCTTTCCAGTAAGAAGAGTATATTGCTTGCTTTCTCTCTTATGTCTGAAACAAACCAAAAACACGGTTTCATTGGTTGGCCAGGCAGGTGACACACAAAACTGGTCGGTAGTTTGCTTACTTTCAATGAGGACATCTTGGGTTTTAGTAGTGATTCTGTTCTTAAGTGACATACTGCATCTGAATAAACACTGTATAAGGTGTTTTTGATGTTGCGGATCGGTCTCGTATCAACCATCTTAACATAACAATGGGCCAAAACTTTCCATTATAAAATAGATTTTAGCTGCTTATAATTTGTCCTTCCTTATTAATATACCCCATGCTCCCCGTTAAATCTGAAATGTCTTTTTGAGGGAGTTTTGGAATTTTTCTGCAAAGTGATTCAGTGGAAGGAGGGCACTTCAAGGAGAAAAGAATATGTTTTTCTATTTTTCCCTGAATCTGTAAGGGTGTTTTTGGAAGAGCTCAGTTGAAACAGGAACTCAATTTGGCTGAAGTGGCTTTGGCTTTTTATACCTGTGAAAGTAGACATACATTTGCCTCAAATTATTACCATTTCAAAAAATAGTCTGTTAAGCATCTTAAAAGCTTGTTTAAGCTTCACAGCTAAAACATTTGAAACACTCCTGTATTTTGCAAAAGAGGACTGGTGAGGCTTTGTCTGCTGTGGGATGGGCTACAGTTTGGTCTGAGCACACAATTTAAAGTGGGGATTTTTCTTTGATGTTGGTTATACCTTTGCTCATTGACACAAAGACCCAAATGGAGTAAATCACTCCATTCAAATATAGTGGGGACAAGAAGAGTGAAATTGGTTTGGGACTGAGGGCTGTGATGTCCGTGGGGAGGAATCTGTTGTGAAGGCAGCATGCTTTGCAAAGATGCTGGAGCAAGAAATGGTAATAGGAAGTGATTGCAGTGAAACTGTTGCTCGATAAGAAATTGCTTCCATTGAGAAGGAAACTGAAGCTGGAAACCAGTGGGAACTTGGGTGTGCGTTGAAACTTCCTTGGGAAGCCATGCAAACTGTATGAGAAGCCTCAAATGGAAAATGAGTTTGGAGGCAAGGCAGGAAACTGAGCAGTTGGGGTGGTACTCAAAATTGCAGACAGAAAAGCTACTTGACAGTAGAAGTCTGTAATTTGGAAATTAACTGGAAAAATAAGGACAATAGAATGAAGGTGGGAGAGAAAGGAAGTGGAAGCACATGTGCTACATCTAGGGGGATGAATCCTATGGGGGGTGAGTGGGGAGTGAGAAATTGGGGAAAGGCAAGCTGTATGCAGTAGTTGCCGACTTCCAGTGCTTAGAGTGGTATCAGACCTTCCAGAGCTTTTCTCTCCTGCAGAGAAACATTCTTCTGCCAGTTAGTTACACAAATATTTGCTCACAGTGGAGCCCATCACCTTAAGTGCTGGTCCACATAGAAGCTTCTGACCCAGTGCTCTTGACTCTTAGCTATCAGCTCAGGTGTCAGAGGTCTGTATGGTAGATGAAACTGTGCTTCATGCATGTGTTAGTGATGAAGTTTGCTTTTGATTAGCTGCAAATGTAAAGATAAAATACTGAGTAACAACAGCGAATACCCCCAAATTAAAAGTTGTCAAAACCAAATTTGTGTTTTTGACTCCTTTGTTGTGTATTTGTTTTCACATACTGCTTTTTAAATTACTTGATCACATGCTACTCTTCATTCAGCCTCCTTGTAGTACAGGGTGTTCTGCTTGGGAAAGGTAGTTGCAGCATAGTGAAGGAGAGGACGATTTGTAGGATGCCTTCTTTGTGGTTACAGGAATTTGTGACAATTATGTGTTAGGCTGGTGATTTAAATTGGACTGTTCAGAAATTGCCTTTAATTGCATGGTTTTGCATTTTCTGAGTGCCCAAACTTTGGATATTAGGATCGGCTTTGTGAAAGTGCTGAGTACTCGTATCCCCAAATAAAATCAATTGGAGCAGTGTCAGCAACCGAGAAATCATGGTCTCCCAAACGTGGCATCTGGAATTCCTTAACACTTACTTCTGGGTTTCCCTTCCCCATATGGGAAGTCAGTAGAATACTCACTGATTTCCTGTAGTGTTGACAAAATAAATCAAGATTGTGAAGCACTTAAATGTTACTGTGATAAGCACAATAAATAAAGCTCAAGAAGAAATTAGTAGTGGTGTGTTTCAAGCAAGGATTTTAGTACACCAATCCATGGACTACACACTGAACAATATAAAAGAAAATACAGTGCTGAGTGGCTGCTTGTTAAGTGATTGCTGTACCTCCTGTGCATATTAGATAAATGCTGTGGGGAAAAATAATGTTTGTTTGTGTAACTGAAGACAGTATGCAGATCAATGCTACAGACATATCCTTAGTTGTGGCTTTTTCTAACCTTGATGTGCTTGACTTTGTGGCTTCAGTAGTTTTCTCCTACCATAGCTTTTTAATGTAACAGTGTATACAGACATTCTTTGTAAATAATGTATGTGCAGTCACATAGGGACTGTACTGGGTGCGTCAACATCGTTTACTGGGGACTCTTTGGAAAATGTAGATGTAGGGAAAAGCAGGAGTGATGCAATGATAACCGATTACTTGGGTAACCCAGTACTCTTTGTCTTTGAATAGTAGTCTATGGATGTGTTTAATTTCAAGATATGTATGTATCTTGTCAGTGAGACTGAGGAATTATTTTACCTGTGTAAATACCTGGAGAGGTTGTGCTTGTGCCTTATTCTCCCTCATGTTTGTTTCATGAATACGCAAATTGGCATGTCCCCATTGTTATTGTACTTCTCAACTGCTTTGGAAAATGGCTTATTCCATTTCTGAAATTCTTTTTGTTAGGGTACTTTCAACAGCACTGCTTTCAGTGTTTATATTCATATTTTATGAGGTGCCTTGCAGGCTGTTTTTCATGGTTAAGAACATCTTCATATGTATATATATAAAATTAATACATTACTTTTGGATATCAACATGAAGTATTGAACCTTCTGTTCCTGGACATGGAACGGACCCACAGAGTGAGCTACAGTCTTAGTTCTGTGGCTGGGCAGGATGTTGTGCTTTGAGTTGAGGGTTTTTGGTTTTTTTTGTATGAAGTGGGAAGGGCACGCTAGTGAACCTGACTGAGCCTGACATGGTAGAGGCAGTCACTTGTCATCCTTAAATTATTTTTTAGGAGTTTCAAGATTTCCTGCACCAACCACATGTATCTTTCAGCTTGCTGTTCTGGAAAACAGAGCCATCCAAATCTCACCTCCTCGTGTTGTTGAGGGATGGCTTTCATTCCTATATCATGCCTTTTGCCTTTCAGTGAAGGTGGTTTTTATTAATAACAAAAGAGGCCCTATTGATATCTCCTGCTAATGTTACTGTGTCCCCCTGTTTCCCTGACTCAGATGATACTTATGAGTATCCTGTAGATTAAGATTAAAGCCCTCTTCTGCCTGGATTGCAATCCATCTCACTTATGCCCGGTGAGACAGTTTTGGTAGTTGTACCTTAACAATTCTTTTAAAGGCTTTGAGTAGCCTTACTTGTTCCACAAAACTAGATTCAAACTCATTTCAGGACCTAGAGGGGACTACCCTTTGTGCCCCTGACAACTTCCTGCATCCTTCTGTGAAGGACTGTATTGTTGGATGACTGCTTCTGCCAGGAGGACGGAATGGTGGTGAGCAAAGCCTGTTTTCAGTTGTTTATTTATACCTTAACAATAAAAGCTTCACAACCTTTTCCTCACCTTTGTTACTTTGCTTTCCAGACAAGGTTTGCCTTTACCATATACTGATTTTTTTCTTAAATGTCTTCCCAAGTTTCATTGTGGTCAGGGAATCGGGCTGTGGATTCCCCTGCAACTGTCAAACCCATAGAGACACTGTCCACTTTCAACATGAAAAGCTTTTTTTTTTAATGACTATAAAAACATGTCAGATGGTCTTGATTGTGCAAAAGAAAGAAAAGATGTTTCTCAATGAACCCACAAACCTAATTTGAGCTGTGAAAGGGTGCATTGTGGAGCGTGCATCCTACTGTTGCAGCCACATAGGAGGCCAGGCATACGGCAGGAGAATGCCACAGAGAATGATAGAATAATTCAGATTGGAAGGTCCCTTTAAAAGTCATCTGGACCAACCTACTGCTCAAAGCAGGTCCAACTTGAAAGCTAAAGCCATCTCTGAAGTTAAATCACATTGCTTGGCACGTACCCAGTTGGGTTTTGAGTATCTCCAAGAATGAAGCCTCCACAGCCCGCTCAGGGCAATCTATCACAAAGTTCGATGGCCGTCATGAATGGGGGAAGAGATGCAACTACATGCTCACAACTGTGTTTGCAAGCTGTTTATGTTGCTAGTCTCTTGACTAGCTCTATGCACTGCAAAGCAAAGCTGCACGTACGATATGCTCCTTTGCGTGGAGTACAAACCTTCCTCCTCACTTTCACAGCTGTCCTTTATCTGTTCCTCACAGCACTCCAGACACGTGAACTATCCAGCTGCCAATGAGGAGAGATTACGGGTAGGAGTCATGGTGTATGTGTAGGTAGAAATGAGAGAGAAGTTACTTAATAATGACTGGAAGTTATTGAGATGTGCATGTTCATATCCTGCTTCCTTTTGTTTTTCTGTCAATCTTCCCAGGATCATTCTAGCCTAGGACTGTGCACTCCTCCTTACATGCTTGGGACTAAAGGTGAGGCAGGATTCTGAAAGTGCATGCCCTTTGTGGATGCTTTGAGGCGAATAAAGTCTGTGGCTGCAGGTGAAAGGGATGCCGTACATGTAAAGTGCATGCCTTAATGCTTGTCATTGTTTGTCATGCTCGAATAAGGCTGGCAGCTGGGCCTGTATAGCAATTTTGCTGCAAAGTTTTCTTACCTTGCAGAGTGGGAGCCCTTGGAGACTGTATAACCTGCATAGGGCAGGAGTGTGAGAGGGGCAGCTGGAGAAAGGAAAAATTGGTCTGATAGGCATGTTTTTAAAAAGTTGGAAGCTGGACTAGTGTAGAGTGACCATAGAGTTGTAAATGTAGGAAGAGAGAAAAATCTCATTGTAGACAATTCTGCAGTCTCAAAATGGCACTATCTTGACAATTTGAGCTGTTCAGATCATTGCTGTTGTTGCTATGATCCAGCCTCTGTTTCAGTTGATGCCTGGATTGATCAGATCCTACAGTGAGCAGGTTTAGTTTGCGATAGCTGCAGAAATCGAATTCAACAAAAGAACAGAATGGTTTCCTGGTGGTGTAGGAAGCTTACCTGCTCACCAGTGGGTCTGATGAGCACTAGTACAAGTGCTAGGAAGTGGTTGGTACTACATGCCACTGTAGGATGACATAGGGCTGGAGAGTAAAACTGTTGCAGCAACATTGTGACTTAAATTGTCTTAGAACCACAACCTTCTGTAGAGTGTTTTGTCCAACACAGGAGTTTCTAAAGAGGTGCTCATTTCTTCCCCTTCCTTGCTTGGGTCTTCTGAGGTGCATAGCATGCAGTTAAACAATTTCCTCTAAGAAGTTTTAATGTTTTTAAATCGTTAGAGGAGGAGTTGAGGAGTGAATGTAAATTACAATCCTGCTACTGAGAATGGATTGAGAGTGGCATTTCATAATGAGATTTCTACAGTTGTGTTGCTATAAAGTAGAAGAACTTGAAGAAAAATGTAATCTGCAAATATTTGAAAGAGATTCTTAGAGGAATCTGTGGAGGAATGAAATAAATGAACTAAGGAGACTTGTCATACCCGACGCTGGTAAAAAAGCTTCTGTTTCCCATCTCTGCCATTGACTAGTTTGTGAGGAGATCGTAAGCCTGTCAGTGCTTTTTATTTCTTTGTAAATTGGGCAGATGCTTATTTCAGAAAAGACAAAGAGAGCTTTAGAGCTTGTAGTGCAGAATAAATGCATATAAAGATATTTATCAATTTGTAGGGATTGGTAAACTCAGGACTGTACTTAGAATCTAGAGATTAGTGGTAAGATAGCTAATCTCTTACATGTGTTGCTTTCAAAGGTCAAAACAAGATGACAGTTGGGGATGTCCCTTCTGCTTGCTTTAGTTTGCTGTCTGTGAGTACAGTACTACCACTGCATGATTTTTTTTTTTGTTTTAATGTGGTCTATCTGGAAGGACTGTATACCTGTGTAATTCTGAGGAGCATTTTCTTTTCAGAAGATAGTTACAGATTGTGTGGAGTGCCTTAATTAAGGAACATACTAAGTAAATGTCTAAATTAGTTAACATCTTTTCGGCACTAGATGGAAGGTACTGCATCCAGAACAGGTGAGAAATAATACTGTGGTGGTGTACTTTCATTGCAGTATGGGCATGGAGCACTTGTGCAACTAGTGCAGTGTAGTTTTAGTTCTCTAAAGCTGGGAAGAGGAAACAAGCCCAGCGAGCAAACTTAGACATGTGTGGAAAAATGGAATTCTTCCTTCTCTAGCTTTGCTTTGTGTATGGTTTTACATTAATGTGTGTCAAAACTAAGAAATTTTTGGTTATATCTTTTGGTCTAGAAATCTGTCTGTCTGTCTGTCTGTCTGTCTATCTATCTATCTATTTTATGTGTAGGAAAATACTGTACTCATGAAGAGACCCGAAACTGTTGTATAGTGTATATCTGAGTAAATAAAGTTTCTCTCTCTTTCTGTCTTGCACACACACACATACTCGAGATACAGAATCGCCCTGGAGATGGGAGTTGATGTTTTAACCCAAAATTTTCATGAAATACCACAGTTTAATTACTTCCTTTAAGAAGGACACATATGTCTCCAACATATGTCCCTCCAATTCATAAATTTAATGCAATTTTGACTAGAAAGTCCTTAGACTGAAATGACAGGTCAAAACGACAAGCTGATGGCATCTTTGCATTCCCCAGAATGCACGCTCAGTTAAACATATTTAGGAACACTTGGAAAGGACACGTAGTTGGGTATTATTTATTAAAAATATCTGACAATGTAGACGTGGTTCTAGATGTCTTTTCTGTTATGGTAGACAGATATGAAGGATACATGTCATCGTTACAAGTTGAAAATGCATATGGGATGCTTTTCCAGTCAGGTGTTTGCTTAAGTAATAAAAGGGCAAATTACTGAGATGAAAGAAGCTATTGTTTGTTATCAGAGAGAGATGAGGTGCATAAGTTACTCATTTTAAAGGCATATAGTAGATTTTTTACATTGCAGGGAAAGTTTTAGAATAACCTCAAATGGGAGGACAACTCTCTGCCGTTCTGGGTTGCCTGAATTCATCCTTTGGATTGCTTCCTGCTTTTAGAAAGACCTTTTCGATTATCCATTTTTTTTCCAGGTGTGTCCTTAATTTTTTTTTCTTTATCTGCTGTTTAAAATTAACAGAAATTGGGCATTTAAAACATGGGAGAGACTGACTGAGTGTTAAGAGTGGAGTGAGTTTGCAGTAAAGTTAGTTTACATATATTTAGTCTCTATTCTTGTTCTGTAACATTTAAGACTTCCATTTTAGGATGGGATTGTTTAAGGCTTATGACTTTCTTCATCTGGGGAGGGGGCATTCCAGAACTTATGTTTCTAAGACTGTCAGTGTTGATGGGCTCTGCCACAAGTGGGTGTTATGTCAGCTGAGGATGCTTTATACTTTCAAAATACTGTAAAGCATGCTTATTTGCTCCAGGAATGCTCTGAGATCTCCTAGTGGGAACCATTGTATAAAAATCCTAACGAGAAACAAGAGGTCTTACCTACAGCCATGTAGAAACTAAAAGATCGTGTTTGGATTATAACCAGATGTCTGGTTTAGCTTTTGAAGTCTGGTCTGTGCTGAGCAGTGGCTTTAGGTAAAGATTTCATCGTAAGGCCTTGCTAAATTTACAGCTCCCGGCTTCCAAAATGGAGAGCCCTTCTTTTCCTCTCGCATCCCTCTTCCCAGTTATGTGTTCATTGCTTCCTTGTGTGGGCACTCACTTGTCTTCTAATCACAAGGTAATTAAGTTCCCTAGAAAACCCTACCAGTTTCCACCTATCATTTTTTGTTGAGGTGGCCTGTGGTGCAAGCATGTGGGTGCCAAAGCTGGCTATTAAGTGCAAGCAGTAGGGAGATGGGTATAGGAATGTCTTCTTTTTTTGACGGCAGAGCATGTTCCTCTTGTTTTGTTTCCTGTGTGTTCACTCTTCTTGTATCTTGGTTTTGGTGACTGCTGAGTCTCTGTAACTCATGGATGTTTGGTTGGGTTAGGACTCTGCTGCTTTTGTCAACTAAAGCAGGTCAGATAAGCAGGAGAGAGGTAAATAAGGGGGAAGAGAACAGCTTTTGATTCAGATGCCAAGTAACCATTCCCTAAGTTTCAGTTCTTCACTGCTTACTAAGCTCTGCATGGTCCATTCCAGTCACATCTCTGTTTTCTAGATAGAAAGGCTTTCCCTTTCTTTTTCATCCCTGCTGTTTTCTTAGACCTGGTTGATGCTGCCTTTGACATATTAATATGATACTGGCTTTTCATTTGGGAGTGCTAATCTGTGTTTTCAGAGTACTCATGGATTGTTAAAACACTGAGTTTCTAAGACCATTGCAATTGTGTACAAAATATTTATCATAAATGTAAACTTTGAAATAATTTTGTTACCATTTTGAAATGGCCTGGTTTTCAGTATACGTTTAGGGTTTTTCCTGCTGATCTGTCATGTCCAATATTGAGATATCAACGCATCTTTGATTCACACAATGTTCAGTTGTCAGGATATTTTATTAATTTGACATTGACTTTCACTGCAGATTATCTGAATATCTTTTTAAATTGATTATCTTACTTAAAAAAACATAATGCAAAAGATAAAATCTAAAGGAAGTAGTACAGAATCCTCTGTAAATAAGTAAAATCCTTAAACATAGGGCTGTATTCCTGACCATTCTCACTGCTTTCTGTTACTGTTTCTGGAAGGTCTTGTTCAGTGATATCCTGCTCTGCACAATACATATTCTCAGTAGATAGGTGTCTACCTAATCATCACACTGGTTCCACACTTGGCTCAAACTCTTTTTTTTATGGCTGTGTAACAAACCAAACGTAGAAATTGCGCTGTGGAAAAAAAAAAACAAAACAAAAAAGTTGCTGGTTTGGTATTAATTCAGAGTAACTGCCTCATCTTATTGATGATTTACAGCCACAGGAACATGGCTGCTAGCAGAGATGCAGGAGCAATATGAGGAGATTGAGTGTGAGTACTAGGAGCAAAACAGGACCGCTTTTTTTTAAATGCCAGTGCAAACTCAGGACTTATGACTCTGCATCTACAGTATTAAGTGAAAAACACAATAAAATGCATCCTAACATAAATGCAGACCATCGCTGAAAGAAATGGTCCTTCTGTTCCCTCACACATGAGACTGCAAGGGAAGGAATAGGAATACTTAATGATTTCATGACTACTTGGTGAGCTGAGTTACCGAGTTATCAAAGGCAAAAGTAAAGACTGGATTTCTCTCTCCACGCCCCCCCCACTTTTTTTTTTTTCTCCTCTCAGAGCAACAAACTGATTTGACTTCTTACATGGTTGTATGGTCTGATGCAAGGTGAGAATTAGGAGTATGGGGGTACAGGAGATGAGATGACTTTTTTCCGCAGCACGCAGTTGAACCAAATTAAATGTGACATGAAACTGCGTATTTTCTTTGAAGAATTCTCTTTTCTGGAGTCTTACCCATATTTTATGAGGTCTGTTTACATAGAAAGGTTTCCATGTTATCTTTAGGGAAGACCAACACATTATATTATGTTCTAGACATTTCTAGAGAAACTGCATTAACCCCCCCATAAATTCATCAGCATTCCCATGCACTGTTTTTGAGCAGGTGAGGTTACTGAAGCTACGGCACAGCATTTCCAGTCGCGTGGTTTGTACTGTCAGACTTTGAATCGGTATGTTTGCACTGAAACAGTCTTGCTACTACTGATGTGCAAGCTTTTCCTGATTGCGGATGCTACTGTTAACTGTCTGTGTTACTGTCAAACTTGGGAATTGCAATCATGCATCAAAAAAGCATGCCTCGTTTTAATAAATGTATAGTCTTAATATGTTAAAGGAATGACCCAAACCCTTTTTCCAAGCAAACCTTTGACCTTAACATTTGGAATTACTTTGCAGCCTTCAACACCGTTGATCGTTGAGGAGAAGAACACAAGAAATTAATAAAGCAAAATAGGAAAAGTGCTGTGTTAGAACGTCTTTTAAATTACTTTTGAGAGCTTCCTTTCATATAGTGTTTCTTAAATGTTGCTTTTCCTCTATTACCTTTTACTATTTTGTATTCATAGTTCTCTCTTCTTCTGGCCAAGAATTATTTCCTTCCTTTTAGAGTAGAAGCTAATAGCTAAAAAGCCTTCCTTATTATTCTTGCCTACATGTTTTTACTTCTGTCCTTTTCTGTGGATTCAGGTCATCATGTAGGTGTGCGAATACTTTTACAGGTAAAGTGGGAGAGACATGGTGGGATTTGGAAGCAGCAGCTGCAGCAGCAAAAGAGCAAGACGCTTTCTTTTGGTGACAGTGCTAACTTGTGCCGATTTGTAGTTTTGGTGTCGGACAATGGTGGTTTATCAGGTGTTTGAACTGACTGGACTTTCACTGTCCAAAATGCAGTCTGTCTTAATCCTCACCTATCCTTGTCAGTGCACTATGGGATCTGGTTAACTGAGATCTTGCGTCACAAATGTCTTGGGTAAGTAACTGAGGGCAAAAAACCCTGAATGGTGCTCTGCAGGCGTAGTTATCTGACCTAACTCACTGAGAGGATGATACAAGTGCCAGAAATGGAGCGACGGAGAGTGGAACTGCATGGTCAGAACAGGGCAGTGGGACTGCCTCCTTCCGTTTTCGTGATGGGTTTGTTCTCTCAGCTGTCTTGTGAAACCTCACCCCAAACTGGGTTTCACTTTTTTGGGAGCTTATGCTGATTTAATAACTTCCTATTACTCAAAGTAGCAGTGGTGTTCTCCCTCTCATCACGCCTTACTTGTTTTTTTCACAATGTTGATACTAACAGCTGCAAAGCTATGGTAGGCTGAAAAGGTAATGCAGCCCTCCTCCTCCAAATCGGCTTCCTCTTCCTCTTGGTCACTAGCACCTGGACAAAGGAGAGATGCTGTTGGTAGTGTGGTAAAAGGCAAGATTGTCTCCATGTATGTCAGCTCTGGCTTAGATCTGTTCACCCTAAACTGATCATGAAACCTGAGTGTTTTTTTGTTTTCACATGTGAAAACAAGTAAGTATTTGTAATGTAGTTGCTCAGAATACCTTTTAAAGGCACCTAGTGAGTGAGGGCAGGATACATAAATCCTGTTTGTGAGCCTGACCGTTCTCTTAATACGAAGAATCATTATAATCACTGAGAGCTTTGGTCGGAAATCTAATAGACAAAAGACGATCTCGTGACTCCTTTGCAGTGGCTCTGTGGCATGTGTGTGTGCGTGTGCTTGCATAAGAGTTGGGGGACCTTTTTGCAATGTGCAAGTCAAAAACATCTCCCTTGCACTCAGAGTCATTACCCTGAGCTATGAGAGACTTTGCTTTGTTATAATTAAAACAATTCAAAACTTTAATCAACAATTACACCTTATTTTTAATTTCAGTAAATGTAAATGTATCTTATCCTGAATATTTTTTCTTTGTAGTTTATACTATGGAAAATATTTTAAATTCTTCTAACTTTATCCGGGAGCAAATTATAAAAGCAGATGTATGATGAGAAATTAAAAAAAAAAACTTCGGTGGGAAAAGTAGAAATAGACTTTTCAAGGTGTTTGAAATCACTTCTTTTTGCAATATTGTTTTGTTGTGTTTATTGAGTAGGGCTGAAATCCTGTATATTTCTTTCTAGTTTGAATGTCTTTTGTTTCTGGAAATGTATTTTTTTTTGCTAGTGATGCAGAAGTTTCTTAATTGTGTGAGTGTTTATATACATATAATTATTGTAGCTAAGACTTTAACATTATTTCAGTATAGTTTCTGTGTTTATATACCTGCCATAAAATGAATTCTCAGAGCAAGACGGTGGTCTAGAACTCATTTGTGTTTGTAATACACCTTTTACTTTATATTTGGTTCCATCCACTTCACGTTTATGTGTGACTCTGAAGAAATGCTTGTGGTTTGAAATTACGAGCAAACAATGTATTGTGACTAGAAGTATAGCTCAAACACAGATTGAGCCGTAATCAGTCCGCTTAGAATTGATTTTGTGACGTAGGCATAGAGGCACCTGATCTGCTTCCCCCTTGGGCTCAGAAAGAACCCCTAATCAAGAATGGCCATAATCACTCTGAGCATCGTTGTCCTTCCCAAGTTTTTCACCATTTTCAATAGCCCGTGTCTTTCTAAGAATGATTTTTTTGTTCTTCCTGTGGAAGGGAAGAGGTCCTCTGAGTCAAGGAAGGAACATGAAGTAGAGCTGGTTTAACTTGGCTACCTGCTTGCTTTCTCTTTGGAGCTGCAGCAGTGGTCTTTTGTGACAGTTTCCACAATGCTTGTGTTAGGAATTTACGAATTGAAACTGAAGCTAGTCTTCTTTATTCCTCTGTTTCAGAATAGAATGGGGTTAGTACTGTTCTGGAGAGATCAGTTTTGTCTCTGCTACGTGGGATTTCATTTGAACTGCTGAGCTGTGGAAGTGTATCTTGGTGAGAAAGCCTTTTTGGTGAAGTTTGTGTGGGGAAGGAGACTGAGGTCAGATGAAACCCATAAGTTTAAATGCCAGCACTTGTTAATTTGGTTTGAAAAACTAGTAAGTAGGATAGGAAGGGAGAGAGTATGAACTTAAAACACCCAGCACAGAACTACTGTAGAAATCTCTTTCTGTGTACACTAGAGCAGAAAAGAGGTTGGTAATAGTAGGTATCAAAGGGGCTTTTGCATGGCAGTGAAATATTTGAGAAATTGTGACAACTCGGTATTCAAACTATTAAACAACTGTGATGCTCAGGTGGTAAGTGATGCAGAGGAGAAAATGCCTGTGCAACTCAAAAGAGGGAAGTTTAGTTTGGTGTTAATAAATCAGTGAATTTCTGAAAAAACAGTGCTTAGCTGCTCTTCAAAGGTTAAGTTCTAGTTTAAATAAAATTGCATTTGAAGTGCTATACTTCACTACGTAGCCCAGTTTGTGGGAATTTTTATTGCTTACAGTTGTTTTATAGATATGTAAAGTTAAATAAGCATAGCTGCAGCAGACTTTTGAGGTCTAGAATAGTAATTTGTTAATATTAATTCTAGTTTAGTTAATTATTCCTAAATTCTGCCACTCTCTTGACAGAATGTATCTTTGAAGTAAGCTGAGTTTAAAAAAATTTTAGAGATGTAGCTGTGTCTGAGTTTGGTGAGAGGATACGTATATCTTGTTATTGCCAGTAATCTGCAGTTAAAGTTTGGGATATTTCCCTTTTGAGCTTTAAGCTTGCTTTTATATGGCAATTAGGATGAAACACATTTAATTCCCTGCAAGTAAACTGTAAGTAATTATTAAACACTTTAGCACTTTGACAGAAATATTACGCAGTGTCTTGTGGCTGACAGACATTGGGAGGACAAATGAACCACAAGTAGTAATGCACTATTTTGAGAACAGGAGTGAGTCTAGGTTTGTAGAAAAATTCAGTGATTTTTTTGTTAGAACAACTGATTATTTGCGAAAAGCAGGTAGCAGGATGTGATGTCCTCATGATAAGAGGGAAGGTTTGTGTGATGGAAGGCTAGTCTGTTTTTCCTAGCTGAGTAAGTCGAAATCATTATAGCATGCTTGCTGAGTGACTGTTCATTTGGGAAATGTTAGCAGCTCCATGGATGGATGGATGAATAAACTGGTATAACGAAGTTGAGCGAGCTGGAGACTTTCAGGATAGCGTACAATACAGATCTCTGAGGAAAAATTCAGGTAATATTTTTGGAAGTTCTTAGTCCCTGTTAGCTCCTGTTGGGAATGTGATAGGAGCTGGTGTACGTTTAGTGCTTTTGAAAACTTGATTAAATTTTTTTTTTTGAATGCTACCTGCATGATGACCATGCATTATCACACTTGTATGCTATACATAGAATCATAGAATATTTGGGTTGGAAGGGACCTCAAAGACCATCTAGTTCCAACCCCCTGCCATGGGCAGGGACACCCTCCACTAGACCAGGCTGCCCAAAGCCCCATCCAACCTGGCCTTGAACACTGCCAGGGGTGGGACCTCCCCAGCTGTTAAGAGATACCTGTTAGAGATCCACATAGTAGATCTATCTGAATATTGAAGCATTTTTTTCCTTTTGCTTCATTTTACTTATATATTTCAGAGGAGCTGGCATTTATTAGGGGGTTTGTGAAAGATACAGATAGTCACTGAAGTTGTTTTTCTGATAAGTGACTACTTTTGACAGCTGTGGCCGCAGAGGTGAGGGTTCTTTTCGTAGCTATCCATGCTCTACAAGGAATAATTTGAATTTCTTGTCATGTTTGGCTACTTCTCATAGTCACACAGTTCTCAGATAAATTCTGTGAAATGTATACATTTGGAAGTCAGTTTGGAAGAAGAAGGCTTAATGACTAGGATGTTTTATGTTGCTGGATTCATGGCAGCACTGATGGAAGGAACTTCTGCAAACCCACCTTTTGTGTGTCATTCCTGTTCTTTTGCTCCATTTGGTCAGAAACATGATGTGATGGGTCATGAACTTCATGGATAGCAAGGCAGTTACCAGTTGTCTTCAGGCACAGATAGAAAGGCTTGGTGTTTTTCGTCGTAGAAACCTGATTTAGGTTTTTCTAATCTACCTGCAGAATTAAACGTAAATGTAGTATTTCTCCCTGAGAAAGTTGCTTCTTCATTACTCTTATG
The DNA here is from genome assembly GCA_013399095.1 of Psophia crepitans. Lineage (NCBI taxonomy): Eukaryota > Metazoa > Chordata > Aves > Gruiformes > Psophiidae > Psophia > Psophia crepitans. The sequence goes on along the minus strand of VWZZ01002009.1, from coordinate 177,643 downwards.
TCAATATCCTTTGGGTTTCTTCCCCTGGCTATAGCTTCTGACATTTCTGGCTACTTTAGTCTTTTCATCTGTCCTAGTTTATCAAATAATACTGATGATTCAAATTGTACAAAAATAGAAGCTTGATATCAGTAATTCGATTTACATGTAAACCTACCCAGATCTCCTGCTTGTGTATTAAATACTTCAAAGATTTAGCTTTGTATCATACCGTGTTATTGAAGAAGTTGACTGTGGTTCTTACGGTCACATGCTGTACTTGAAGATCTGAATGTGAGTCCTAAATACTTCATGGTGCTGGTGAATCAGTTTGCTTTTTTTTTATGACTGTTTAAAAAAATTAGAATTTGGAATGAAAAAACTTTTATAAATTTCTTTGATATTACTGAGAGATTTATTTTTGTTAAAAATGCCTTGTGTTTGCTATAATGAGAGCTATAAAAGCTCTGTAATTACTTTTTATGTCCTTGAAAATCTTTGAGATTTTAGACCTATCTCCTGAAACTATGTTCCTTCTGTGAAAACATTTGCGTTGTTTCAGCTGAAAGTACAATTGTTCATAACATGCAAACTGGACATGAGATATTGCTTTGCAGTAGCTATTAATCTGCAAATGAACTGATTCTTGGAGAGATTAAAAGGGTTTTGTGTAGACTATTCACCGAAACTGAATAGAATGAGTTTCAAAAATGTCTAGCAATTTAAAGTGCATGGGTGTGAATTAAAATGTTCAGAAGCCACATACATTTTCTTGAAATCTTCATCGGTTTTAGCCATCCATAATGCCATCAATGCAGAAGTGCTTCTTAAGAGTTTCTAAAGCACAATGAAATAGGGTAACTGGGTAGGTGAAGCATCAGTGCTTATGGCTTGTAAAAGGTCTGAGGCTGCAGCTTAAGAATTTACGTACTGTGGTGGTGGTTGCGATTGACTTGCAGAGGTGTGTTTGGCTTGCAGGCTTTAAGGGATATTGTTTGTATTTGGGCACTTAGCTTGTCCCAGCTGTGTAGTCAGGTTCAGTGAAGGGATTCTAAAATAATGAGGCTCAAGGACAATCATTTTGCCTTGTGCTTTGCTGTAGGGTGGGAACAAGCACATGGTCAGTTTAGGAACCTTAGCTGATGGGCAGCAACTTGTTAAGTCAGAATAACTTGGTTTTGTTTGTATATCTGTGTTTTGAGGCATTTCACTTGAAATGTGTGCCACCTAACTCTTGAGAGTGAGGCTTTTATAAACATCTCACAGTCACAATTTCTCAATTAAATAGAGAAGAAGACAGAAGGTACCAAAAAACCCCATATACATCAATGAGGGCTGAGAAGTTCCAGCATTTTGTGGTTTTTCCAATGTACATGCATCCACCCTAAAATTGTACTCAATCAGGTTGTTGAGAGGCAACTGTCATCCTGAGTATCTAGGCATGTAAATAGGCTCTACCATGCTAGATGTTACCATCTTAAGAACTTTCTTAAGGTATAGCTGCATGTCTTCTGATCTCACTGGTAACAGCAGAAGTTTCTTCCTCTGTCTTCACTGTAGTTTAATGCTGCATCCATTTTCTGTGGACTTCATGGTTCATGTGACAGCTGCCTATCTGTTTGGGTCAAAATAAGCCTTTTTAGCAGAGACCAGCTACTTTGCACTTGGAGTTGACCTGCTGTTCTTTGGAAATGAAAAGCAGCAGGACCAATTGGGCCAATTGATGAGGAATCATGCATTTACCCAGTCAGTTCTGTCGTGCTCCTTTGAGCTGTCTTTGAGAGAAGCTTGAGGCTGTGCAGCTTTATTTGGGGGATGTGGTGTAACTGGTCAAGTTTGTTACCAGATGATTGCAGTTTGCATTACAAAAATTCCTTTTGCACTTTCACCTGAACACTGTGGTGTATAACGTTAAAAGTCTACCATATTGCCTTGTGGAGTTTCTTCTTGCAGAGGAAGAACAAAGCAAGCTGGTACTTAGTGAAAGAACAGGTCTTGTTCAAATACAGGATTCACATCTGTTTTCATAGTGTGATATTCCAACTCAGGAGTCTTTATCTCATAGGGACAACGAATACTCAAATGTTTTACAATAACCTAAGAAATTGCTCCCCAGGCACTGGTTCAATGGTTTTATCTTGGCAAAGTTCATATTATTAGATGAGCATGGAATCTCCCTTTTCTGGCTCTTAGTATTCGTACTTCAGAGGACTCTATAGCTGTCTGTTGTGTCTGCAATGTCATGGGCATCCACCAAGAAAACCAACAAATGGACCGACTTGTTATTTGTCAAGGTACTAATGTATGATCTGAACATCTGCCTTCTCCGTGTTTGTGAGGGTGTTTCATTGTCCACAGGCAACTGTGAATGTAACTCACTGCTACTGTTCTGGGACAAGGATGGTACTATTGCTGCAAAGAAAAGAGTTCATCTCCATTTAAAGAAAAAAAAAAAAAAAGTTTGATTAACTCTTAATCACTCTTTAAGTAACATCTCTGTAGCATATCATTTTTACTTCCTCCCTACTTGCATTCATTAATTGGTTCTTTGGAAAATAATTGTATGCATTAATATCTCCTTTGTTACTGCTTTCAGCACATCATAGTGTATAAATATTAGTTTATCAGCCCACTTGGCAGTGATGACCATTAACCTGAGTTTTAACTGCTGGGTCTTGGGTCGAATGCTGAACACAAGCTTGTTCCAAAATGGCAGAATCTGGCTCTCCTTTTTTGCTGTAATAAAGCAGCTTCCGTTTGCAGCACTGTGTTGCTGGGAGACTGCAGCTAATTTTTATGGTGCATGTCAGTAGTAGTGATTCAAATTATACATTTCATTGAGTAGCTCTTCTCTTTGTTTGTAAACTGTCCTCTATGAGGGGAGAGAAATTTTTTTTGTTCTGGGGAGAACAGTATCCAGACCAGAGAAAATGACAGAATCTGGAATAAAAGCTCAGATTTTTCTGTTGATAACATCATTGTACTTCCAAAGTCACTCCAGGGGGAATGGTGGCCTGGCTGAATTTACACCAGTCTAATAGTCAAGTCTAAAGGAGAATTCCAGGTGAGACATATGCATCTGCTCAAACTACTGTTTTTTTGGTTTTTTTTTTTTAGACTCCATGATGCAAAACTTCAGCATGTGGTGTGACTTTAAAGCAAAACAATAAAATAGGCTCTGAGAGATTATGAATTAGAAAATCATGTAGTTTTGGTTCACAGCAAAGATACAGTGGCAATTTTGGGTCTCTGTAGAAAATGCAGTCCTTTTTAAAAATGATTGTTACACAGCTTGCACATGGATCAGGGGATGCACGCAGCTGCAATGGCAAAAAGTGTAATTGGGCGTGCACCTAAATGAGAAATTATATGTGTAAGGTGGAATCTGGCTAATAAGTTAACAATCTTTTGCTTGCTGAATCTATACTCCTCTTCTGGCTAAAGGAGATGGTAGTCTGTTTCCTGGTGTTCACATTCTGCTTAGGTTTTTAGCAGTGTCTTGTTTTTAATCTTGCTTGAAATGCCTCTATAAAATGGGGGGTGTGTGTGTATGTGTGTGTGTGAAGCCTGCTTGCTTAAACACGCAAGTCATGTCAGCTGCAATGCGGCAGTGCTTGGTGCTAATGAGGTGAGCAGCCAGAGCACCCGTCTGCTTATGTTTTCTCATCTCTGTGCAATTATGGCAATGGGGATTGGAAAAAGGGACTTGTACTGGATGTGGCTCTGTTTTGGCCTTTCCAGAGTGTGGCTCTGTCATTCAGAGGACTGGGCAACATATTTCTACTTCCATTTTGGGAGACAGGTGGTTGCTTCACTATGTTTAAGGCAAGCTCTACAACGCATCCTGTTTGGGAAAAGAAAACGGGAAGTATGGAGAGGGGAACGCCCTCCCTTCTCTGCCCGCCTCCCCCCTCCTCACCCCCCATTAATTCAAATGCACCTTAAAATGAAATATATTGCCTGTCAATATGTGTCTTCAGGTTGAGTGGATGCAAGTCTGTATTTGAAAAGTAACGTCTTTGAAACAGAGCTAATCAGATAATTAATTTGAGCTAGATCTGAATTGTTACTGGCCTTTCATAGGCACAGAAGTGCAGATGCACTGTGATTTCTCAGCTCACCTTCTTTCTCTATTTAACCTTTAAGGTGCTGACGGCAATGTGAGCTGTGGACTTTATACTGAAGTTAGAAAGTTTTACTTTGAACATAAGGCAAATAAAGTGAATATCGAATCCTGTTTGTCTTTCCCCATCCTCAGATGCCAGACTGTCTTCATTGAACTTGATGCCTTCCCATCCAAACCTATTGTATTCCCGTTCCTACAGCCTGTCTTTCAGTATTTCTTTTTCAGAGACATAGTCTGTAACACTATAGATCATGATAAAATAATACATTGGTGTTGGTGGCAAACCTGGCTTTCCTTCTACTTCCTACCTTAATGTCATGGGGTGCTGTCCTGTGAGCTGATAAAGTTATTTCTGAGTACTTATTTAGCTTAAATCAGATTGTTGAATTTATCTGTGTTAAAAATACTATTTTTTTAAATTTGTTTTTTAAGAGTCACATCTACTCTCTGCCACTTGGGCATTTTAGAGAGATTTGTGCTGTTTTAATGCTCACTGTTGAAGTCTGGCATCTCTGTGGTGATCACATATAGTGCAGTATTTCTTTTCCTGTTTACCTTCTCCTGAAGTCCTTGTAGTTGATTGGGATGTTTTTTCTTTTCCTTCTCTAGGTCTCCGGGTGAACGGGGAACTCGTTACTGCTTACCCACAAGTGGTGGTTGTGCGTGTGCCAACACCTTGGGTCCAGAGTGACAGCGATATCACAGTCCTTCGCCACCTAGAGAAGATGGGCTGTCGCTTGATGAATCGTCCCCAAGCCATCCTCAACTGTGTCAACAAGTTCTGGACGTTTCAAGAACTTGCTGGTCATGGTGTGCCTCTTCCAGACACTTTTTCATATGGTAAGGCCTTTGGATCAAAAGGATAGCCTAGTTGCTTACCATTAAGTTATACTTCTGCAGTGCAAAAGATAGGAGTTAAGTTTTGGAAATCGATAGATTTAAGCAATATGAGGCTAGTTCCAAAGATAAGTGTTCAGTAACCACAATAGGAAATTAAGAGTCACAACGCTCAGATTCTGGTTTTGGCTTTGGTCATCAGCTGTGACGCTTTGGGAAGAGTACTTTAACTGTACTTTAACTGTACTTTGGCTGTTACTAGTAAAACACTTCGAACTCTTTCCAATTACCCAAAATAACATACAAGAGCTTGGGGAACTAAATGTCATGTAAAGATCTAGAGTTTGGTAAAACCTGAAAGTAGATAAAACTTCTGTATGAATAAAAATATCTGCAAATATATTATTGATTGTGAAAGGGCAAAAAGAGTACAGGCCCTCATGTTCAACTTTTAACAATTATTTGGGGTTTGTTTCCCATCAGAACAGTTAACTTAAAATTTCTTGTGCCTGCCCCTGGAGTCTGTGGCCCCTGACAGAGTGCTGGATTAGAGGAACCATTTGTCTGAGCTACGCTGGTGCTATTTCTGCTTTTAATTACAATATATTAAAGAATTGAAGATACCTTTTAGCCTTTCTTTCCTTCTTGGGACATATCAGTGCTTTCTTCCCCTTTGTGTGGGTGCACCAATAGGCTTTTGTAATGGGAACTTGACAAAAACCCAAACTAACTTGACAAAAACCGTGTGTTTCCATCAATTACTGTGAAAACACATGTGAGAAGAAACATGCCCTTTCTTAATAGATGTGTTTGCTCTAGCTCTTTGAGAAAGGAATGAGATTTTAATGTTTTTTGGAGGGGGGGAAGGAGACCATGGATGATGGGGTAATTGCAGAACATCTCCGTTCATAACTCCCTGCCACTTCTTTTAATGCCTGTCTCTGGAATTTGACAGAAGCATGACCATTTCTTCTTTTTTCCTTTTTCCCTTCTTTTTTCCTTTTTCCCTTCTTTTTTCCTTTTTCCCTTCTTTTTTCCTTTTTCCCTTCTTTTTTCCTTTTTCCCTTCTTTTTTCCTTTTTCCCTTCTTTTTTCCTTTTTCCCTTCTTTTTTCCTTTTTCCCTTCATACCACGCATTGAAATCCATGTCAGGGTAGTGATGGCTGCTGCTGGTTTTGTGACTAGTGTCTTGGCTTGACTTCAGCACTTTGCTGCACATGCTGTTACAGCAGTCTCATACCTCTGTCTTCTGACTTTTCTCTTCTGTATTTCTTGTACTGTGGTCAGCCTTCTGTGAATTGAACTGAACTCAAATAACCTTGAAGTATCACCATAATCATGTGAATGGTCATTAAAAGCTACTCTCTAAGGTCTTTACAGATGCAATGAGATGGGGAGGCTCAAGTACTACTTCAGGAAATAGGGAGGATGAGATGCAGGAGACTTAAGCCTTGGAAAGGGGGAAGGTGGAATGACAAGATTGGAGTCATTGCTGCTCTCTGGATTATGCGTTGTCTTTGTATTCCATGTCGCTTTCCTGGTTAGTAGTTTGGGTGGAGCAGTTTGTGTTATTTTCTTGCTAGACATTTGAAAAGGTGGGAGGTGATAAAGTAAAAGGGATAAATAAACTGGAACAAGATGGTAGAATCAGGGCATTCAGATTTGGAAGACTGGATTGAACCTTTTAGGGTTGTGATCAAGAGGCCCTGTCTTGAATTTCAAAAGAAGTAGGAGTTGGTATCCCACAGATTACTAACACGTTCAAAGTCTGATCATGCTCCCTGACCAAGTTCCTCTTAACTGAGCTTTTTCTGCATTACCTAAGCTGAAAATAGGACAAATGTGTAGCAATAACATCCCTAATTTGGCTGCACCAGATTGGTGGCACATAATGTTATTGATTTTCTTTTTGCCAGGTGGTCATGAGAATTTTGCCAAAATGATTGATGAGGCGGAAGTGCTGGAGTTCCCTATGGTGGTGAAGAACACGCGGGGTCACCGAGGTGGGTGTGAGGTCAGGGTTGAGGGCAAGGATTGTGAGCAGCACTCTTTAAGTTTTTATCTTGTGAAGAGGTGATAGTTAAGAAGGTCTTCTATAGGTATTGGACTTCTTTGAGGTACGTTTAAATTCTGTCAGCCTTCGACTTCTGAATGTTGAGTAAGCTGCAATGCTGGGAATCAGTTTTAGTAGAACCTAGTCTTGCAGGGGGCATAGGAATTCAAAATTGTCATGCATTGGTGACTTTTGTGAGGAAAGCTTTGAACTGGAATAGTGAAAGGTCTAGCCTTAGGGAAGTAGAGAGAAGCCTACGTGAATTTTGGGGATGTTTTGAAATAGGCATAAGAAATGCAATCTTAGTTTATTCATTCTTATTTTGTCTATAATTACGATTCCAATCCTAAATAAAATCTCACATGTTGTTTGTCAAACTGGATCTCTGTTTTTCAGAAAAACATCTGTGACAGTGCTGGTGATAATACAGGAAGTTAAGATGAATTTGTTCTGTTATTAGTCTTTCAAGTGTTAAACGTGAAACAATACCTCAGTTTTATTTAATGTTAGTGGAAACCAGGTTTAAAATAAATTTCAGAGGTTATTTGCGCAGGAGGTTGCACTATTTTTAACTTACTATAAAACCATTTTAATAAATACTAGAAGTAAAAACAGATGGAAACTGAAGTTTAAGCACATAAACCAGCAGTTACCTTAAACAAATGTATAACTAAAAGACACCAAGTCTTCCTTCTTGTCTATCAGTTTATTTCCATTCTGTGCTGCTCTGGTACATCTCTTCTGCTGGCATGAGTGTTTCTGTAACCATGTAGTAAATTGATTCAGGAACTGATGTTGGATGAATCTAGATGGGTGATTTTTAACTTGGATTAATTCCTTACATGGATTATCATTTACTGGTACAAATGCTTCTGTTAATGTAATGGAAGAGTGAGAACAAAAGTCTGGGCAGATCAGATCAGATCTGTTTCTGTTGGCAGTACTACCTGTGTGTATGGTTTTAAAGTGGTTGTGGAGCTATGAAACCGAGTTGGAATTTGACTTCGCAGCAAGCTCAGTTTGACAACTATGGAGTATCTGAGACAGTGGATTTGACTTAACACTGCTCTTGTTAAGATCTACCAAATAATTATACAGTTTGCAGCTATTGACTTCCTTCTCCTTTTTTAGCCAGACTTCATGTAAATCTCTGTGCTTTAGAGCACTTGAAATTCCAGGCAGTTTAATGCGAATTTATGCCCAGTACATATCCTCTCACATTAAGAGAGTTGGGGAAACTTTTTCAAAGTAATTGAAGAGCGACCATTTGCAAATTGTATTTAAAAAATCCAAGCAAACTTGGTCATAGGTTCTGACTGATGAATACAATACTCTTCTAGGCCCATTTTCTGCATAGTTTGCTGCTGGAGAAAATGTGCCAATATTATTTTTGCCAAGATGTCATGATGCTGGAGAATTCCCAAGAATTAAGTAGTTCCCCTCCAAGGTGTCATTCTTCCTGTGCCATTTTAGGAATATGGTAGGATTATTAAGTGCCTGTAGGAGGGCTAAAGTTAGGAATGGGAGAAAACACATGGAGGTTTTTGCTTGCTTGTCGTAATTTTTATGCCTACGTTCTGATACTCTGTTTGTGATGAGAAATTCCATGTTTCTCAAACAGTGTTCTGTGTTATGGAGACTTTAAATCCTGATGAAGCAGAGGCTGCTCCAGTTGGGCTTTGGAGCACTTGGCGGAATTCTTCTTTACACGTTATTTGTCCTAGTTCTGCTACTGCTGCATTTCTGTTCCCTTAGCTAAGATAAGTTTATCAATTGATTTTTGTACTCTGTAAACATTATAGCATAATTGAGTGACAATTCTGCCGCAGGAAAAAAAGTTGGGCAGCCTTACTAAATCTACTATGACACATAAAAGTGTCCTTAAGAAAGGGAAAGAGGAGTTAGGAAATGTAGCTGAAAATGGAAAGGGATGCCATCTTGTGAGACTAGAAATGAGATGGAGAGCTGTAAAGTGTTCTAGGAATGACTTTCATCACTATTAGTAAAATTGGAAACGAACAAAGAAGTCTTTGGTGTGCTCTAGAAATGAAGGCAAATGAAATGACATGTTTTAGGTTAAGCCAAACAAGTCCTTGAGATGTTAGCTTGCAGAAAAGCTAGTGATTTCTAAAGAGTGGGGTTTTTTCCAAAATTGTAGCACATTCCATTAATTCTATGTCTTGTGGAATTTTCTGCTAAATTATCTTGGATGCTGGAGAGTCTAGTGTTTCCCTCTGAACATAGTTGTTCCACTGCAAGGCCTCATTCTGAAGTTGTGAGCTCTTCTAAGTATTAGGAGGAGCAGCTCTCAGCAACTTCCCAACAGAGACGGGTTGGTTCTGCAGTGGCAGACTAATGACTTCAAGAGTTCTTAGCTGCCTGGTGTTTAACAGTTTCATGTCATTGGTTCCTGTCTGTCAAAGCTGTCGGCTGTGGGTCCGGTCCTCTTGGATGAACAAAACTGTGTTGTTAATTAAGTGTGCGCTGCTCTTTAAGTATTTCTTTGTTTTTTCTCTCCTTAAGGACATGTACCAAAATTACTTGAAATTACAAGACCACCTCCTTTATCTAAAGCTGTTTTCGTTTTGTTGTGGTTTTTTTTTAATTTGTTTTAGTTACTCCTCATACGGCTCCTGAACTCTGTCAGTACTTTACTTGAACACTTAGAAGCAACGAAGCAGTGGAACACTGATGTCCACAGACGAATTTGTAAATGGGTATAAGCTACATATGGGGCCTGTGAGAATGGGCAGCGTACTGGTCTGAGGTTTTACTTTTATACGCTGAATCACTGACACAGCTCAAATCAGTAGCTTCTTCCAATCTTCCAATGTTCTTTTCTTCATACAGGTAAAGCCGTGTTCCTGGCACGAGACAAGCACCATTTGGCAGACCTAAGCCATTTGATCCGTCATGATGCCCCTTACTTATTTCAAAAATATGTTAAAGAATCCCATGGCAAAGATGTACGTGTCATCGTAGTAGGAGGCCGTGTGGTGGGCACCATGCTCCGCTGCTCAACAGATGGAAGGATGCAGAGTAACTGCTCACTTGGTAGGAAAAGCATTGTTCATAGCTTTGATCAGAATTTTTCAATCCAGTTGAAAACTCACAAACCCAACTGAAATAATCTGCAGGCTTTATTTTTTATTAATTGTTCTTACTGTTGGGGGTTTACAGAGGAAACACAGGAGTGAGGATTAAATGAGATGTGGGTTGAGCAAACACAGAAGGAGAGACAATCTCTGCCCAAAGTATTAGATTGATAGGACAGATGAAAAGGGGTGGGGAGGAAGTTCTGGGAACACAAATGGAGCAACTGGTGTGGTAGTGGCAGTGTCACGCTAATGCCATGCTATCATTCTTTTCATACTGTTCAGAGGAACAGAAAAAGAAGGAAGACAGAAGACAAGATTGAGGGAGGTAGAGGAGACAGCCAGTGACAAGAGGGTAGAAGAGAGTGTTAAGAGAGGAAGCTTGAAGGCAATAAACAGTTGTGCTGCCTTCAGTTTGTCAGGCTCCTTCCTGCAACCTTTTCCCCCAAAGACCATGTTTGGGAGGAAGAGGAAGGTTACTGCATTGATTGTAGCATATTTGGAATGGAGTTTATGCGTAGCTTTGGGTGTAGGACAGGGGGGATTTTGAGGTTAGAAGGAGGAAGGAGAGTTGAGGTTGCTTGGCTGAAACTGTACTGAACTGAGCAGGGATGGGTTAAAATGTGTTCATGTGTAATACAGTTTTGGTTAGTCAAAATGCTTCAAATGTCAGAGAGATTTTAGTTACTACTTGATGCTGAGGAAGTACAGCTTGAAGGACTTTTCTGTTTAATACTTTTTTGGTTTGTTTTTGTTTTGTTTTTAAACTTAAGTGTTGTGATAGATGAGATCTGAGTCAGTTAATACTTAGATGATGGGCTTTGAACTGGGCCAGCTGAGGTTGACACAAATGTTCCCTAATTCTTGCTTTAGAGGCATTAACCTATGATAACAAGCTGAGAGGGACACAAGCAGATGATAATGTCTTAACCCCCATTCCCCTCAATTATGTCTGTTAGAGCTGTAGTCTTATCAGGAATGCTTGGTTTAATTTTGCTGAAAGATTTCTTGCGATAGCTTAGAAGTATGTATGGAAAGCCTCTACCTTAGCAGGAGCAAGGATGGTGTGTTAGGTCACCTTTTTAATATCCCAGGATCATAAAAATGTATCACACCTTTCTTGACTAAAAAGTCAGCACTTAACTGTTTTTTAAACAAGTTATCGTCTCCACCTGCTTTTGGTAAGTCAGAATCTTTTGAAATTGTGCTGTGGCTTCAAGTTCGTTAGTGGTCATGGTGCAATGGAGGTTGTTTTCTGAGTCTTCAGCAATATACTTGCAGGCTCATTTTGGAGCTTCCCAACCAAAAAGCACGAACTAGTTGAGAAGGATGTCAGTCACCTGTGACCAGACCAGAGACAGCAAGTTTTTCTTCACTTTCTCCAGGTGGCGTAGGGATGATGTGCTCACTGAGTGAACAAGGCAAGCAGTTGGCAGTCCAAGTGTCAAACATCCTGGGGATGGACGTGTGCGGCATTGACCTGCTGATGAAGGACGACGGTTCATTCTACGTCTGCGAGGCCAATGCAAATGTAGGTTTCATTGCCTTTGACAAGGCTTGTAATCTAGATGTAGCTGGTATCATAGCGGACTATGCCGCTTCTCTCCTTACCCCCGGTCGCTTGACGCGACGCATGTCCTTGCTCTCTGTGGTGTCCACGGCAAGCGAGACTAGCGAGCCAGAGCTGGGCCCTCCAGCTAGTGCCGCTGTCGACAATATGAGTGCTAGCTCCAGCTCTGTCGACAGCGACCCTGAGACCACGGAGAGAGAGTTGCTCACCAAGCTCCCGGGGGCTCTATTCAACATGAACCAGCTATTAGCCAATGAGATCAAACTTCTTGTGGAGTGATGCCACATGTAAATAGATGACCAACAGAACTCTCTCTTGTAAATTTTTTTTTTTTAAACCAACTTGCAATGCTGTTTATCAGAGAAGCTCAGAGGAACGAGGAAAGGAGAGGAGGGGGTATCAATCAAGAAAGCAAGAGTAAAAGGCATGCGTGCTGTCATTGCTGCCCTACGTTTTTGCAGAACAAAATTGTGTTTGTTCTTCAGCATCAGTTTTCTAATGAAGATGCTCAGTTTACAGCCTAAGAGGGAATTTTATTTGAATGCTGCTTTGGTCCCCAGACGTATTGCAGTTCATGTGTGTTCACAGGCAAGCATTAAAGCATGATTCACACTTGAAGATTTTCAGAAAGCTGTCTGGCAGCTCTCTAGAAACTTCTGTGAATTACTGCACCAGTTAAGTCTCTTCTACCTCTGTAAGGCTTGATCCTGTAAATTGCTGAGTGCCTCAAATTCTCGATGTGAGCTGAAGGTGTTAAATACCAAGTATTTCATAGTTCCTGGACACCTACTGTTCCTACTGTTGCAGATGGGAGCTGTAAGTTCAGGATCATTTTGAAGTCATCACTTTCTGACCTTGCAGGATATGGCCTTTCAAATGATGAGGCTGAGAGAAGTGTCAGTTGACATAACACGAGCTTTCTGTACAAATCTGTAATTTGTGCCATGTTGGTATTAATTGGCAGCTTTGTGTCTATATTTCTTTATAAAGCTTTTGAAGGAGGATTTTAGTAGTTGTATTTTTTCTCATTTCAAATCCTAATTTTGGAAGGTATGTAGGGGAATTGGTCATAATTCTATTTGTGGCAGAAGTGGCACGTTTTAACTACTTTTTGCATGACTGGAGAAGATAAACAGCACTGTAATGTTTGGTGTACAAAATAATGTTTAATCCAATGTGAAAAAGAATTACACTAGTTTAAAGCAAACGTGCATCGACTTGTATTTGTTAGTGTTTTAGTCTTTTTGAGAGAGATCTGCAATGTTAATGTTCGTTTTTCTTTAATACATGCTAGTCCAACACTCCCTTCTCTATGCCTGCATCTTTCACGGTGGCCAAAGTGAAAACACTGCAGACTATTTGTTAAGAAAACACTGAGTTAAAGCCTGTACATTGGTGGGGTGGGGTTTTTTTGGTTTGGGGTTGGTTTTGTTTTTTTTGCTTGGGGGGGAGGAAATGAGGTGAGTTGCGGAGGAGGGAAAATTTGATTAAAAATTATTAGACATCTAGAGGTACTTTAGAATAAAGCTGCAGTTCATACAATACATACCAGGCTGACTTTTTCCCCACTGAACATAAAAGCTGATGTTTGCAGAAATCCAAAGAGTGTAACTGGGGAGAAATACTCAATTCATAGCTTTGGGAAACATGCAGCAGATTTAAAAAAGAAAAATTAAAAAAAAAAAGGGGGGAAAAAATCCCCAAAACCACAAGAAGAGAGCTCAGCCAGAATTAAGAAAGAAAAAAAAAAAAAAAAAAAAAAAAGAAAGGAAAAAATAGTCTAGATCCACAAACAAGTAACAAATTGTTCCTGGACCCTTACGTGTGTGTGGTGTGTGTGCACACACTTGTGTGTGTTTGTGTGTGCACATTTGCTTTGCTTTTTTTCTTTTTGGGTTTTGTCTGTTTAGCTCTTAATTTTTTTCCAGGCTTCCCTGATTTTCCTAAGTCCTTCTGGCTGTGCATTTTCTCATTAGCCTTGAGCTATTTTAGAAAACGGATAACCTAAACAGATACCAAGTCCATTTTTCAGTCCCTATCTTCCCCCTCCTTTTCCTCCTCCTTCTCCTCCTCCCTTTTCATTCCTCTCTCATCCTCTGGGTTCAAAAAGCCCTGGAACTATCTATCTATCTATATATATATATATATGTATGTGTGTGGATATATATATGTATGCATATATATATATATATATAAAAAAATAAGCCTCCTTTTTTAAAAACAAAAAGTAAAAGGTTTACAATTAAAAAATTATCTTGTGAACATAGGGTTTGTTTGGAGGGGGGTTGTGTGTATGCAGTGCTGCTGTTTTCTGGATACTTTAAATGGAGCATGTCCCGTGTACCCTCTGAGGCTCTGCATTGCCCACCTCTGTGGCCCTTCCTCACCTCTCTGCTGCTCTGCTGTTTTATCTTCACTTGGACCTTAACCACAACTCACGGACACTATGCAGAGAGTCTTCAAGAGGCAATAAACAACAGTATTAACCTGCTTTATGGAGGTTTGATCACGCTTCTTTGTACAGTTTGGTTTTTTTATTTTAAAAGGAATGTAATAAAATGGCTTTTTTTTTTTGTAGAATTAAATATTATTATTAAAATCAAGTGAAAGGTTGACTGTTGGTGTTAAGCAGCAACAAAAGGAACTTCAGCAGTAAAGGTATTTTCAAATCTTTCTTCCTGAACCTTCAAGTGCACAGGTTATACATGAAGAGTATAAAGGTCTTTAACTTCTATGAAGAGTTGCAGAAGCACAGAACATGAAAGAAACCTAATTTTCTAGTCACTGAGCAGTAAACTGTCTCTTCCAGAGACTTTTTTCCCCTTGCTTCTTGATCTAAAGGTGATTTGGGTGGTTGTTTGGGTTGGGATTTTTTGTTGGTTTGGTTTGGGTGGGTTTTTTGTTGTTGTTGGGTTTTTTTATTTTTTTTTTTTTAGCTGGTAGGTGCCTGCATTCTTGAGAGTCTGATAGGGTCCATCCTTCCCTTTTCAGCTGTGGCACACATTGAGCACATGTTGAATAACAGCAGGGACCAAACAAGTGCTAGTTGGTATAGTTGGGTCTTTGTATTTCTATCACAGGAAACATCTTTTAGAGGAAGGAGCTGGTAACTGAACATTCTGGACTGTTTTTTGAGTCTCCATAGTATTTGTGGCTCACAGGAACTTTGAATTTCTATCACCCTTTCAGAATGTCCAGGTTACGCCTCACACAGTAGTAAAATTTGTGCAGTAAATGTAAGATTTTTTTGAAAGACCAACAGTGAATCGAGAGTTTAAGAGTTTGGCTCCCTTGGGATAAGATGCTCCTCTCTGGTTGGTGCTTCCATTGCTAGTTTGGAGATAAGTCAGGGAGGGAGACAGGATTTGAAACATCATGTACATTTGTTTGGACACTGGGTATTGATACTGCATGAAAACTTTGCTTGAAGGTTCATTGGTACAAATGGACACACCTGTCTCATGTATTTACTCTCTGCTTATCCATTGCTCCTGAAATAGTGGAATGTATAGAATGGACTGCGGATACGTGGGGGGGGTGTCTTATTTTCACCTAAAGGAAAAAAACACCAACAAATCTAGCCTGTGGTAATCAGGCAGTGTTTCCCATTGAAGGTGAGCTTTGTAGATGTCAGCTTTATACACCATATTTCCTTCAGTTCCATATGTTGAAGAACACACGCTAAACTTTCATACAGTTGCACTAACACTACCTCCGTATTGGGTTTGAAAGCATGTGCTGAAAAAATGGTCAACATAGTGCTGGATTACGACAATGCTCATACAACTGATGGTGATACAACTATTTTTGTATATTTTAATGTTTGGAAGAGCCAGTTAGCAGCTCTTGTTTGCAAGAATAAGTTCCTTAAACTACGTCTGATGAAAATTTGTTCTTTGTAACACTGGGTTTTTCTTTTGTTCAGCTTACCATGTTTATAATTGATGTCTTGCTATGTCAGTGTATGTATTGTACCTTAAGCCTTGTATTTAATGCTTTAATGTATAAATCTTTTCTTGGAATGTTACACCACCTCATCTGTTAATGCTTGATGTATAAGTGGACTCTTAACGCTTTTGTTCTGAGATGATGGTCATGCTTGGAGCACTTTCTCCCACTTCATGTGCTCGCTGTCATGTGTGATACTCAGGAAATAACCTCTGGAACATCTGTGTACATCAGACGCAAAGGAGATACTTCTTCAGATGTTATATCTGGACTTCAGAATCCAACGAAATGAGTGACATTTGCTAAATCTTTTCTCCCCCTTATTGCAAAAATCTGTCAGTTAAATACATAAGGGACCTTAAGGGCTTAGAGAGACTTTGAAAACATATCACATGTACAGTATCTTTCTCATGGCTCACTCTCTTTGAGAAGGTTTATGGGCTTTATGGCTGGTGTGAGACACACGACCCACTCCTGTTCTATGGAATAGTAGGTGCTCGGACAGGTAACTTCTGTTGCTACTGTCTTTTTTAATTTTTAATTTTTTCACTGTTCTAGGAATTGTTTTAAACTGAACACTGCAGGATTTATAACCAGATGTTTGCTGCTTTTTCCTTTGTTTTATTTCTTTAAGTCTTTCTTAACTTTGGAGGGTGACTTTTGGAGCATTCCGATGGTAGATCTTGGCCTGCTGTTGGAAGTCTCCAGGCCTCTCATATTTCCAATTTGAGTTGAAAAGTTTCCATTTTGTTTATTTGTTTAAATCAATGACACAAATTATATGTGCAGATTCCGGGTGGGATTTGTTGTTGCTCTATTTTGTGTGACTTATTCTCCCTTTTTTTACAGAAATGTGTTCTAACAGTTCACACTTTGTTACTGTTCTTTGCAAAACTTTTCAGGAGCCAAAAAAGTCAAACAATCCAGAGAAAACCTTCCCTTCTCCCCTTTCTGATGGCAAGAGTGAGAACTTATGAAAAGCCCTTGAGAATGTTCCTTCCTAAACTTTTCCCCCCAGTAATGCAAGCGGTTAAAATGGTAAACGCAGCAGTTTGGTGACATCCAAAACCGACCTGTTGTCAGGTAAATGGATTCTTTTCTGCTTTTACTGTAACCTTCATAAGTTTGCTAACTTGTCTGCCTTCCTTTCTTCCCATCAGTTCATTTTGGTGAAACTTCTTGAATGATTTATTTAAAAGTGATATTTAGAGAAAATCCTACTTTTCTTCTTTATTTCCTCTCCTTATACACGTTGACCTTTAAGAAAACTGTCGTTGTCCTTTGCTTTACTCAGGTGAGACAAAAGTGAGTCCCCTCATGTAAGTATATGAGGGATAGTTTTGTAATACATTAATTCCACCTCCTCTTTATCACTTCAAGCTAGTTTGCCTTCAAGTGTACTATTTTAGCTTGAAAGATACGATGCTTTCCATCTGCCAAGTGAACATAAAATATAGCTGCATCAATTAGGAATTGATAAGTATGGAAAAACAGTACTGAGAACGTTAAATCTATTAAAATTCAATAGAGCAGGATCCTCTAAAGAGGACAGATGGGAGACTGTGTGCTAAAGAAAAAGTCTGTGGGGCTGATTATTTCTGTTTGTGGAGGATGGGGTGATGTGTTTTATATTGCCCCTAGTATTATATCTAAGTACTTGTACACTTTGTCCTTCTCTGATAACTCCCTCCCTTAATCTTAAACCACTTACAAGTGCTGGGCACTTAATATTTTTTTAATTTTGTCTAAGGAGGAGAATCTCTATTTTACTCACAGAGGTAAATATCAGACAATTGGAATACCACTCAAAGTGGAAGAATATGAGCCTTCAGACAGGCTTCCAAGTTTCCTGATGCAGTATTTTATTTCCCAGGACATCTGTAAAGAATTAGCACTTGTTTCAGACTTTTTTTCTGTGTGCATTAATAACTCTTCTATCGCATCATAAAGTAATCTACTTTTCATATTCTCAATTTATATTTTCCTGAAACACAGAAAATTTATCAGCAATACTATAAATTGCAGGTTCAAATTAAGGTGGGAGGGAATAATTTTAGAGCCAAATTTTGCTCTCAATTACACTGAGATAAACCTGGTATCACTCCACAAAAGTCTGTGGAGTGATGTCCAATTTCACTGGTATAATTGAGTGTATAATTTGTGTCTTTAATTTTACTTGCAAGATAATTTTACAGACCTGTTATACTTATATTTTCAATGCTTTTTCCTTTCAGACACACCCACTTCTTGCATCCCAGCACTGGGCAGGCCTATTCCTTTATTTGTGTATATTTTTGTGCATCAGCTGCTATAGGACACGGGTGTAGCACTTTCAGGCATGTGATTGGGTGTCTTTCTGGGAGAGAGATTTGTGATTTTGTAATAATGTCTAAAAAAGGAATTTCTTTTCCTCACATTTGTTGAACACATTTATGTTGGCTCACAGTTTTACATCTCTAACCTGATTTTATCTATGTTGTGTGAAGGTTTGCTTGAAAGTCAATACTAGTTCTTTGCAGTGTCTGCAGATGATCTTTGGAGGGGAGAGTTGATCAAAATGTACTGCGTTCTGTAGAAGTTAATGTCTTAATGTTTAATGTTGCTTGAAAGGTGGTTTTACAGATCATGCTCCTTCCTCTCATGGAATGGCTTTCAAAGCCTTGGTTGTGATCTTGGTTGTGCCCAGTGCTTTGCCTAGCATGTGGGGAAATATAGGACTTGAATAAGCCATGACATCTTAAACAAAGGATGATGATTATGTGCGTGCTGAACACGAACTTCTTCTATATGCCCTTCTGCTGCAACAGAGTAATAAAACTGGTAGGTGGCAGCAGCAGCAGAAGAAACTCATGTGACTGTGACCTGAGAAACCTCCAGTACTGGGAGAAACGGATTGCAAAATATTAACTGAAGTAAGGGGGACGGAGGAGAGAGGCAGAGTTCCTGAACTGTCCCTTTTAACGGTGAGTCTAATTTACAGAATTCTAACCATCAAAAGACTAGCCTGTAGTACAGTAGACACATTGATCTATCTGATTCGGTGTTTGGTTACCTAATGTCCTAACTGAGATCTTTGATTCAACATTCCACTTTCCCCACTGCCTCTATCAGGCACGGTGTATGCCTTGAAAAAATTAAATTTCACCAAAATTGCCACATCTTAAGAGTACTGGGAAATAAAGCTGGAAGGAATTTTTTCTGCCCTACAGGAAGACCAGTCATAATTATGCCATTGGTGACGTGTTTGTTTTAATCTGGTTTAAAAACCAAGGAATAAATGAGGAAGAATCTGCGGTCTTTACCTGTGGAATTTTATTTTACGATGGTAAAAATTATCCTTACTGTCAGCCAGTGATCAGCCTCATGGACTGAGAGCCCATCTGCTTTATTTGCCACTGCCTTTTTTGCCCACTTGCTCTCTAATGCTACTTTTGGGGTGATTCTCTTACATACTTCTCGTACGTATAGGTCTCTTGAAATGTTCTTATTTTATCACCATGCTACTTGGTGATAATTGAAATTACATGCGTGTGTATATATATATATGTAACATTTCACGTGAATCTAAAGCCTGGCACCCCTTTGAGTGTGACAGATTTCTGTCCTGATGTTGTCAACACGCATTCTTTTTGTGCAAGGAGCGTAGTTTAAAACTGCGTATAATAAGCAACCAGCTTCATGCTGTAATGACACTTGAAGAACTCGGAATTTTCACATGATACACAATGGTTACTTGAGACTTAGGGACAACAGCAAGGATTCACCTACAACAAATAAATAGTTTGTCATTAAGTCTAAATTATATCCTTAAATCACTCTAATTTTGTCCTGTAGGGTGCAGTGGTGCACACGTGTTCAACTGAATCTAGATGAATTTTTCAAAATTCTTGTATGAAGCTTCCTATATGTAAAAGGCCTCTTTGAGACATTTCTGAATCCTGGCCTTTTTTTATTAGTTTAACTAGTCACATCAGTAAATCCAAACTGGTATAAAAGATAAATTGCTTCCTAGATCCATACTGGTCATTGGCCCATTACAATATAATGAAAAGGATTTAAGGACTACTTAATATTTGAGATGCTCAAATGTCTTCATATAACATTTAAGAAAAAATTGTTTCTACATAATGTTAAAAGATTTTTGTGTAAGGGGAAGAAAAGATATTGATACAGGCACAAAGTAAAAGAGTTAATTGTTTTCAGGCACCCAAATGCTGTCAGTCCCAAACTTGGAAATATTGCGTAAAATCTCTAAACTAGGAAAAAGCAAAACCCAGATTCTGTGAATCTTATGTAGATACTAATTGTTGTGTAATGGTATTTGTAGAGCACCATATAGATTAAATGATAGATGCCCTAGAAAGACCATGACAGTAAAGGACAGTTTTCTTTATGGAGGTTTCGTATATCTCAAGATATATAAAAAAAAATGTTCAAAACAGCAACAGTTAAAACTCTTTTTGAAAGCTGGAAATGCAAAGTATATAATGTTTCTGACTTCATGGCTAACAGCTGGTAGTTTCAGCCACCTTTTCAGTTATCTACACCACTGGTTTCTAAAATTTTTTGATTGCATATCCCTATCAGTAAAAAAACGTGACAGATATGCACCCCCAATATATGTTTATTTCGAAGATATATGCATGTATTACTATGTACATTATATGTCTTGCATACCCCTCTGGGGAATGTGTACTCTGCTTTGGAGAAGACTGATCTAGACATCATCAAGGAATGATAGCTGCACACATCATTAAAACGTTCCATCATAACAATATCTCCTTTTTAACTGAGTCTCCTACCAGAGATTAAAATGCTGCCCTCTAGTAGGATGACTTCTCTTTTTGAAACAGCAGGATATGGAAGCACTGATGAACAGTCTGCCATAGGGGAAGTTTGAATCTGGATCAGTTGAAAATGCATTAAAATGTGTCCAGTTGGACTGGGGAAAAAAATTGTGGTCAGAATACATACCAATATGCAGAACACAGCAGTAGCGTTTGTCCTTTCATAAATGTTATTTGTTTACTTACAGCTTAGTTGATAAATTTCAGATTCTGTTCCCTGTTGTTATCTGGGGTAGTCTCACTAACATCAGGAACAACGCTTCCTAAGCTGGGAACTAAGCTGGATCTGAGCTTTTGGTATTCAGGCAACTGAACAGTTTCCAGTGCACATCAGGTGCTACTTAAGACTGGATAACTGGTGTGCTTTTCTCAGTAGCTTCTCACTTTTCCTTCAGCCTTTAAAAGTATTATGTGGACCACAGGCTGGAAATCCCAGAACTGAGTTACTGCAAAGTGAAAGGAAATCAAATGTGCAAAGTGAAAAATATTTTAGATGGCAATATGAAAAGAGTTTTGTTAAAAATAATGATAAGCAAAGGCTGCGTGCGAGGTGAAGCTCATGGAGAAGGTGTTTTAAATCCAGTCAGACTAGAGATGTGAAAGAAAGAAAGTGAATTCTGGTAGTACAGACAAAGGAGTCTGAACATCTGTCAGTCTGTTAGCAGAGAGGGAAGCGAGGCAGTGGAACAGCTTTTGCAGATCTTGAGCATTCCCAGCTTTTTGTTGTAAGGGGGAATGTCACCAGACTTTCTGTATATAATATATGCTAGGCATGCTAGACTTTGGGGACTGGATATCAAGGAGAAGATCAGTGTGTTAACTGCACTGAGTCTAGCTAACAGTAATACTTGGGAAGAGTGTTGTTAATCTGGCCCTGAACATGGGTTACAGATATACCTGTAACCTTTTGCTTCTCAGCATAGTAAGGGATAGAGGCATAGAAATGTATGTAAGCCTTTTTAATGAGCAAAGGGACCATTCTGGGTGACCTGGTCAGCTGGTCAGGAAAGATTTTTTGGGTGTAAAACAAGCAGGAATTTAGACTACTCTCCCAGATCCTACACGTTTTCACATGTGGCTATCAATACAAAAGGCTGAGTTTTTTCCTACTAGATGTGACATAGCAAAACATCGTGTTCTCTGCAACTTTGATTTGGTAGAGATTTGAAGAAGGCAGAATATTTTCAATAACAACACTAATAATGATGATGAAAGGATATACAAAACAAGTGATGCACAATGCAATTGCTCACCACCCTCTGGCCAACTTCCCCAGCACTGTATCAGCTACTAGGAAGAAAATTACCTCTATCCCAGCCGAAGCCAGGGCAGCATGGCATTGTCAAGG
This sequence comes from Psophia crepitans, assembly GCA_013399095.1. NCBI lineage: Eukaryota > Metazoa > Chordata > Aves > Gruiformes > Psophiidae > Psophia > Psophia crepitans. The sequence goes on along the minus strand of VWZZ01002009.1, from coordinate 155,841 downwards.
TATTTCTGCATCCCCTTTTTGTTCAATTTAGAAAGAGTACAAATGTTAGTAGAATATACAGAGTCTGCATAATAATATGTCAGCTTATTAAACTCTGCCAAGTGTGTGTGTGGGAAGGGCTCATAAAAGATGTATGTGAATTTCTGTGTGTCTACTAAGTCTGCTATTTTTTTGGAGGCAGTTTGCTGTATGTAACTGCATACAGTGCTCTGTCTTAGAGTAATAGATTTTTTTTTGTTTGTTTGGAAAGAAATGTGTTTGGGGAGGTAAATATGTCATTCTGTTGTCCATTTCTGTAGCAGAGAGAATGGTTAAGGAAAAATGGTTGAAATGCATAGGAACCACATGACTAGTTATATCCGAACTCTGGTGTTAGTTGAGTACTCACTGATGTTGCTGCTTTTTGGTCTGTCTTTTAGTAAGAGAAAGAAACCTCTGAGAAAGGACTTTGAAATTGTTGCATACATTGAATTACATCTGTTGCCATTTCTTTTTGCTTTCAGAAATCTTTGATGTGCTTCTGTACATGTATCTTATTCAAAAAGTATTGGCTGCTGAAATGCCTCTGGTGCGTAGGGCTGAGGTCAGTGGAAGAGGGGGAATAGGTGTGGAATGCTCTCTGAGAACGGTCAGCCGTGCTAATCTGGGCCTTGACCCGCTGAGGACAGAGGGTTAAAGTCTAACATAGATTTTGCTGGTCTGTGTATTTTTATTGTGATACATGCGGTGGTAGCAGAAGTCTTTGTCAAATAGTATCCTGCGTAGCTGTCACTAGAAAGTGCAGTTGCTTTTGATCAACACTGAATTTTTAAATTTCCCTTGTCATGTAATGCTTTCCGTTTTCCCAGGGGTGGGCACTGTATTATGTTAATCTGTGGTTTAATGTAATATGATATATACAGTTTTCCAAATCGGGACTGAATTTTTGTCTTAGACAAATTGCAATATAATTGAGGTATTTTAATAGGAATGGGAAAGAAATGGAGTGTTATTAGAAGGCACTGGATTTTTTTTTCAATAATTGTAGTCAGAAAAAACTAATTTATCACATTCATAAATTTTCAGGGATGTATGTTAATTTCCAGCATTTATTGGGATAATCTCTCTTGTACAGAAGAGCATTTGTTGGTAGAGAGGGAGGCAAAATCCTATTATATTAGCCAGTAACCCAGTTGTTGCTGTCTCTTTGGCCAGTCATGCATTTTTTCTATGCAGATTTCCTGTTTATGGTGGAAGCAGTGATACTACTGAGCTTCCTTGATGCTTATTTTATCTGTATCGTAAAATACTTACATTTTGGGGAGAAAGGAGCTGGAGAGGTGACAACTGTACACAGTGTTACGTGGACTATACAGGAAGGTGCCATGAAGCAGAGAGAGAAGACTAAGCAGGTAGCTGTATACACAGGTATCCTTTCCACTCTGTCTTATCATTGTAGTGGGAGGCCAGGAGTCAAGATGACTGTTTCAGTTACACCATGATGAGGAATGGGACTGTCACGTTGTGCAACTGTAAATGTTTCCTGTCTGGTGTTAACAAGAAGTGTGGTTTGCCCAAGGGTGTGCATGCAGCTTCTCTTCCTCGCTACTACTGTGCAAAGCACTGTCTGCTAGTATTTTTTATTCTCTGGATTGTGCCTGTTCGGTGGTATTGCGTATTAAGCCTGAAACTTGTATAGTATTGTCTAAGTTTCAGGAGGAAACTTGGTATGCTTGTGTGTGTATTTTCCCATCCCTCTAACAAACACAAGGCCAACAGAAACAACACAACTATTACGGTTACTCTCCCCACCCATCTTTACAGCAGTACATGGGAGGAGTAGCACAAATGTAATGTGATGTAGGGATGCTTGTCCGTGCCCTAATGGACATGTTTGTTTACCGGATGGCAAATACTGAAGCTTTATCGCTGAGAAAACTAGGTGGAAAGAGGCTGCAGTTTGACTTGCTAAATTTCTATGCAATTTTTCCTCCACATGAAATATTTCCACAGGAATGTAATGCTTGTGAAAGATGCTGGATCAACAGTTGCAGAGATTGAACTCCTCTACCCACAGGAAAGGTAACAGGAACTAGATTTTACCTTTAGAACAAAGCCTTCACTGCATCTCACTCCTTGACCTGGAAAAGCCTTTTCCAAGGTCAGAAGAGGAGTTTGGTACCCATGGCTCAGTCCTTTGTGCATCTCTAATCCTTTCTATCAAGGAAGCCAGATAGATGCCAGCTACAGAGATTTTTTTTTTATGATGTCTGCTTGAATTTCTGATATGAATATTTTGAAGAAAAAGACTAACTTGTTCAATGGTTTATTTCTCTAGGTTTTTCTACACCAGCAGGAGGTCTTCTCTTCCCTCTTACGGGGACATTTATCTCTTGATAATGCCCCTTTCACAATGAAGGGCAGAAAGGATGGACCAGCAGCAATGTGAAATGGGGTGATGCCCACACTTGGGGTTAACAGTCGTAATGAACGCTATCCTGCTAACATGTAGTACCTAATAAAAGAGTTGTGAATTCTAATTCATGGGAGTGTGAGGTTCTTTTTGCTATCTTCTGCCCCAACTCCTCTTTCTTGAAGTGCTGGTTAACTTTAGAAATCTGTTGATTTGATAAATCTAAGCCAGAAAAGTAAAATCTGTTGGATATTCTTCATCATATTAGCCTTTTTTTTTTTTCCCCCTCTCCATTAATTTAATTCCTCAGAGTTCTAAAATACTTTATTGACATTAATAATTCTCCTGAATGCCTTGGAAACCTCAATATCAGGCCTTTGGTTTTCACGCATGTTATGAGTTCACCTAAGTCACTGAGAATACAAGTCTCGAGTTTTAAAAGGAACATCATACTATACTGATAGCTTTGGTGACTGCTAGACAGACACAGAACGACAACTCTGCTAACCTACCAGAGATTCTTTAAACTATTAGATGATGTGCCTTTGGATTTTGAGGCCGCAGTGGGAGGGCTTGTTATGGTCATGTAGATTCTTACTTTATATTGTTTCTGAAGAGAGTGGATCTTTCAAACCATAGGTTTTAGATCTTGCACATATCTCTCGTTGTAGTGTTAATGAAACACTGTGAAGAGTATATATTGATGCTATTTCTATAATGTGCCTGCTTGAAATTTGTGTTGGTGAAGCAAAAAAGGGAAGCAAGGTACCAAATTGGTACGTTACCAGTAAACACCTCTTATTCTTGACGAGGTAGAATGTTCAGTTTCATTGTAATCTTTCTGTCCTTGAAATCCTGGGTAAATCTTTGAGAGGTGGTAATGCACTATAAAGCTTGACCAAATGTAATTTTAAAACAAGGAATTGGTGAAATTGAAGTGGGAAATGAAGCCAAATGTAAAACCTTTAGCTAATTGGTAAGAGCAAGAGGGAGCATAAGGAAATAAAACGGTACTATCGCCTTGAACTTTAGATCCTGAATATATTTGTAAGTTAGACTGCATCACACCAGGCTGAAAGCTAGCACAATTCAGGTAAAATTAGTATGAATTACTTAGTGCAGAAAGTGCTCTTAGATTAGAAGATGAATGAAGGAATTGGTTTCAAGGTGCTCTTTAGGTCAAGAGTTTAGCAATTGCTTGTGAGTACTTACATGGCTGTCATCTACACAATGACAGTGTATTGTAGCAATGAGAAAGGCAAACAATTTAATGTTCAGATGTTTCTGGAGAGATGCTCCAGTCTGAAAGGGAGAGAGGTATTGAATGCTACCATGCAAGGTCGAGCCGAGACATCTTGCTGTAGACAATTCTGATGGCTCAGATCTGAAATGGAGTTCCTCGCATTGAGGCATATTTTCCAGGATAATAGGTTCTCCATTCTCTAATATTACAGCAAACAGTACAGGAACTTGTTTTCTGAAACTTGTCAAAAAGTGAGGGCTGCTACTGAAGAAGTTTCCATGTGGTGGTACAGCTGTTTTCATTCCTGCTTTCTGTATGCTTGTTGTAGTCATTTGTGTGTTGGTGAAAACTCGGAGAGTGACTGACACTCTGCAGCTATGCCTTTCCTCAAATAGCTGCAGTTTGTGGTTGGTGGTTTTGCAGATCTGTGGGTCAAATCATACCCGTGTAAGCAGGTCAGATGGCTGCTGCTGCAGATCTTGTGGCCATCTTATCTCCTGTGGTTCAGTACTTGGGAGTATGCTGATGTATATGCTAATGGTTCCACAAGTGCTTTTCTATAATTTTCCTTAATATTTAATGTAATAAAAGTAGCACAGCAGTGAGCTTTCTAAGTTCCTTCTTAGTTTCGTAGATCCCATCTTGCTAAGCTAGTTCCAGGCCCCTGTCTGTCTTTCAGCTCTCTTTTCTTTGTGGATGTTCAGCAGTCTTCTCCCTGTTCTACTCCTTGAACTTCACAGATTTGGTCCTCCTGCCTTTCAGAGTCCCGAATTACGTTTTTTTCTTTTTTTTTTTTTTTTCCTTCCAAATGATCCTGCCTGCTTGTCACAGGACAAGACCTGCTGTTGTTTGTACTCTTAAGCACTAGCCCTACTTGTTCTTTGTCCCAGGCACACACACAGAGTAGCTTAAGAGTTTCTTACTTGATGTCTATGATAGATAACAGTTCTTTGATGTTTGTGTGAATTACCCTAAAAGTGTGCTTTCCTTTTTTAGGGAGAGAAAGACGGGTTTTGTAACTGTGCATTTTCTTTTAGTATTTCACAGCCTGAAATGCATTAGAAGTTAAATAGAAATTAAAAGAAGTTACTAAAAATAGAGATTTCTAGTTTCACTGTAATGTCTCGCGTGAGAATCAGCAAATTGCAATGATAAAAAAAGATCAGTAGGTCCGTGGCTCTTGCATTCATTTAGCTATCTTTTATGAGAGGGATTGATCTCCTGGCAATCTATCTCCTCATGCATCTCACTTAAAAACTCCCGTTCAGGAGCTATGGTCAAGAATGTGTGAGTAATAATGTTACGTTTTACTTTGTCTTTCTTTTGTTCCTTTGAATATGAATACTGGGTTTCAATAGTCAAATAGTAATTGGGTATTCATAATATAGTATTTATATATTATTGTTTGCTCTGTACAGTGAAAACAGAGTAATAATAGGTCTGTAGTCATACTACTAACCTGTGATGGCTAGGGATACCTGGTATACACAGTTTCTCTTACACTTCTGCATTTCCTCTTAATTAGAATTGTGCTTTTGTGCTGCCTGCAGAAGTGGAGTACTTGTAAAATTCTGGTTTGCTTAGTAGGGTGAGATGTTGGGGTGGAGTGTATTTGTATTGAGGCCAAACTGTGGGAAAGGTTGCAATTTTGTTTAGTACAAGAGCTGGAAAAACCTCTTAACTAGACTGGCCTGCATTCCCAGTTGTGCATGATAGAAGCAGACAGCTGGTTTTTTGACCGATGTCTTATTTTGTTTTTCTGGGTCACTTTCCTTATGTTTAACCTTACCACCCTCGTTGCCTTTCCAACCTGTTCTCTCACTGTCTGAACAACTTGGTTTATCACTGTACGTCTACCTCTAGGTGGTCTGCAAAATCCAGGTGTCATGTTGGAACTAGACGTCACATAATCTTCTCTGTGACTCTCTCATCCCATGCTGTCATCACTTCAACGTTTTTCCAGATGTGATGGGTTGTCACTGGCTGGAGTCCAGGTGCCCACCAGAGCCGCTCTGTCACTCCCCTCCTTCACTAGACAGAGGAGAAAAAGTGTAACAAATGGCTCATGAGTCGAGATAAGGACAGGGAGAGATCGTTCACCAATTACTGTCACAGACAAAGCAGATTGAACTTAGGAAAAAAAAAGTTATTTATTATCAAGCAAAACAGAGTGGAGCAATGAGAAATAAAATGAAATCCTAAAACACCTCTCCCCACCCCTCCCTTCTTCTGGGGCTTAACTTCACTTCCCGTTTCTACCTACTTCCCCACCGCCAGGGGGACGGGGATGGGGAATGGGGGCTGTGGTCAGTCCATCACACGTTGTCTCTGCCGCTCCTTCCTCCTCAGGGGGAGGTCTCCTCACACTCTGCCCCTCCTTCAGCATGGGGTCCTTCCCATGGGAGATGGTCCTGCACCAACTTCTCCAACGTTAGTCCTTCCCACAGGCTTCAGTTCTTCACCAACTACTCCAGTGTGGGTCCCTTCAGTGGGATGCAGATCTTCAGGAGCAGACTGCTCCAGTGTGGGTCCCCCACAGGGTTGCAAGTCCTGCCAGCAAACCTGCTCTGGCATGGGCTCCTCTCTCCATGGGGCCACAGGTCCTGTCAGGAGCCTGCTCCAGCGTGGGCTTCCCACAGGGTCACAGCCTCCTTCAGGTGTCTCCACCTGCTCCAGCATGGGGTCCTCCACAGGCTGCAGGTGGAATCTCTGCTCCCCATCATCCCTCCTCCATGTCCTGCAGGGGGACAGCCTGCCTCACCGTGGTCGTCTTGACATACTGCAGGGGAATCTCTGCTCTGGTGCCTGGAGCATCCCCTGCCCCTCCTTCTGCACTGAAGGTTGGTGTCTGCGGAGTTTCTCACATGTCAGTCCTCTCTCTGGCTGCAAAAGGTACTGCTTGTTTTTTTTCCCCTTAACACTGTTACCCCAGAGGTGCTACCCGTGTCGCTGGTGGAGGCTCGGCCTTGGCCAGCAGTGGGTCCATCTTGGAGCCAGCTGGCATTGGCTCTGCTGGACCTAGGGGAAGCTTCTAGCAACTTCTTGCAGAAGCCACCCCTGTAGCTCCCACCGCTACCAAAACCTTGCCATGCAAACCCAAAACCTTGCCACCAGGCATACTGCTCTGGTGGGCTTCGTCTGCTGAGATGGTAATGTTGTTGAGAAGGGAGAGCATGTCCTGCAATGATGAAGTTGTCTCAGAAGTCTCAAGGGGGGGATCCATGGGGAAGGGGCTGCCTCTGTACTTCTTTCCCCCTCCAGTTTAGCTGTTGGTGCACAAGCTTGTAAGCCAAGCACAGGCTAATAAGTTTGAGCCATACACCGTTTCTTGGCTTGGGCACTTCATCTTAGCCATTGGCGTGCTTCAGTGGCTGGGATAAACAGCACTTCTCCCTGCCAGCTGGTGAGATCAGTGATTACTGTGTCAGTAAACCTCTGCTCTTTCTTGCTTTGCAAATGCTGGCTTCTGAGATTCAGGCAAGTCCCTTGGTCTGCATGTTTGTCCTGATCTGCTGTGGACCTACTATCTCAGTTTATGGAAGGAAGGTGTGTAATGCTGGGCTCCAAAATCATGTGAAACACACTAGGAAGAGTTTTGGCAGAGGTGGAGTTACAGCTGCTCCATGCTTTTCTTCACCTTTTTCATTATTTTTTTTTAATATTTTTTGTGGCAGTGCTTCTGAAGATTTCTAATGAAGAAAAAAGTCCCCCTCCTAGTTCTGCCCATCTTGTCCTTCCTAGAGAGAGCATACAGCAGCTGTCAGAGCTGGCTGTAGTGTTACTTCCTCACAGGCCTTAAGATCCAGGATGAAGAGATACAGAAGAATATAGTGGTGAGCTTCCGTGACCAAAGAATGGGATGTTGCTTTCTAGCGTCCCTCATCTCCATCCACGTTCAGCTACTTAGTGATGACAGTACTTGTCCCTCTAAGAATATGAAGTTGAGAGAGGAGGGTGCAGGGAAGGAAGGGACAGAATTGTTTCTAGCTGTGATAAGTCACTAACGGACCAGTGGTCACATCTGTGGTGGGTGAGGGGCAGGGTGTAGAGCGTGGGCTTTTGGAGAAATATAGAAGCAACCTCCACAGGTTTCTAGTCCCTCCTTTCCAGCCCTGTGGCCAGTGCTGTTTGACAGGGAACAATATCTCCTTAAGTCTTCCCTGTAACATCACACCACACAGCTTTCTGTGGTCCCGTTTGCAAGGTGAGACTCCAAGGGAAGAAGTCCTCCACAAAATCTTCTGAGGTGTTCTCTGCAGCCTGAATCCTTTCATGGCTTCGATTGGTGATCTTTCATCTTAGCCCAATCTTAGTAATAGCTCATGTATTCTGTAAAGAGCTGAATTTGTGAACAGGGAATGGAAATGAAAAATTGCAGCCCAGCTACGAGACTTCACTCTGGAACAAGCAAATCCTGAAGCGGGAGAAGGGGCCCAGTAGAGGGAAGGAAAGAAAAAGAGTATTTTTCAGTATCTTAAGTTTCCAGGTTTTGTTAGGGGGATGTGTGTAACTTTCCATTACAGAACCCTTGGTTCTGACTTCATCAGCTGTCACATCAAATCAGTTTGCTTGGATGGGAGATGTTAAAGGAGTGTGGCTTTGGCTAGGTGCAGCTGCTTGGTGTAGTGGTGACACAGTAGCAGAAGGGTAAGAGGGGTCCCTGACGATGCTTTCTTCTCTAAACTGTCTTCCTCCCCTTGCTCTACTGAGATACTGTTTTGCAGAGTGATTTGGTAGGTGGCTTTTTTGCTTTAATTTCAGATGTCAACAGTTCTTAACTGTTGCAGGTTCTTTTTATGTGACTGAGCAAAAGTCCTGTGGCACTTCCTACAAGACTGGCCATTAATTTCAAAAATCTCTTGCCTGTCACCTTGCCTGAAAGGTTGTGGTGGGAACACTGAATTACATTTTTCTTCTCCGTTTTAATGGGTTGTGGTTAATGTCCCTTTGTGTGCGACTGTTTTGCATCATCACTGGTGCGGAGCTCCCACTGTTTTTTACACCAGCTGAGTTAGCTGCATTTCCTTGGAAGTTTAGTTGTTGATTGAGATGAAAGTGGCATCGAATATGTGCTATTCTAGGCTGTACAAAAAGATGAGCCTGCTCTGGAAGGCACACAGTCAAAGTAGATGGTAAGGTGAAAGGACACAGGGAAACAGCATGTCAGTAATTAGTCGCTGTAACACATCTGCGATGCACTGTCAGCTGCCTTTTCTGCTTTAGGATCCATTGGATTGAGACATGAAAAACTACCAGGGTTCTGTATGTTGGCTGACTTGTATATGTTGCACCGTTTTTCACTCCCGTGCATGGTACTACCGCCAGAGTCACACCACATACTGCAGGTAGAAACTGTGAGCTTCTGCTCTTGAGCAGCTAATATATTTCCTAGCCTACATACTGGCAGGAAGGGCAGTGATGGCCACCTTCCCGGGCTCGTTTGCCACAGTTTTCTTTGTCATGTAGGGAGCTCCCGGTGAGCTGCGTGGAGCTGCGGGTGCCGGTGATGTCAAAGTGAGGATGCAGTCACAGCAATTTAACATTTAAGGACACTGTGCAGACCCACTTTTGATGACCAAAATTCACAATGTCATATCAGGTGTCTGTGTGTGGTGGCACTGAGCTCTTCCGCGTGGTGGGGGCAGGAGTACAGTAAGAGTCAGGGGAAGGCATTTGTGATGCTGTGCGGGAAATGATACGAAGTGCTTGATTTCATCAGTGCCTTCTGACTTCAGAGAAGAAAGAAAGTGCTCAGAACTTCTAGGATGAGACTGTAGCTGACTTCAAACGTGGGGGAGGGAAAGAAAAGAAATGCAACCAGATCTTGCAGAAATACTCCTCATAGCCATCAACTTTTAATTAAATTTCCATCTCTTTCCTTTAGGCCAAATGACTGGTGTTTAATATCACTGCATGCGGTGTCCCTTGGAGCGGAGCACACTGTGGTGCATTGTTTTGTTTGTATAGACTTGGCAAGCAGGTCATAGTATGTTTTTGCTTTGGTTGCCTGGAGGAGTTCAGCATCTTTTAATTACATGTCTTTGTAAGTGTCCTTTAACGAATGTAACCCTTAGGAGCTAGAACAGCGAGTATGAGAAGCTGGCTGGTTTGGAGGGATTTGGAAGTAGATGTTGTGAGTCCAGAGTGGTGGAGAGCTTTCAGAGGTGAAATTCATGCTCTTAGGCAGTCTCGCTCTTGGGATGCTTTTCCTACAATTCCTACATTCCACATTAATTTTGGAAGCCCTCTCAGTGTTTTGGATACCTGCTGTCTGAACACACCTCCATAGGGCAGCAGTGCTTCTCTGTCACAGATTCACAGATTGGTAGGGGTTAGAAGGGAACCTCTAGAGATCATCTAGTCCAACCCCCTGCTAGAGCAGGATCACCTAAAGCGTGTAGCACAGGGTTGCATCCAGGTGGGGTTTGAATATCTCCAGAGGAGACTCCACAGCCTCTCTGGGCAGCCTGTGTCAGTGCTCCGTCACCCTCAGAGTAAAGAAGTTTTTCCTCATATTGAGAGGGAACTTCCTGTGTTCCAGCTTGTGCCCACTGCCCCTTGTCCTGTCACTGGGCACCACTGAAAAGAGTCTGCCCCCATCCTCTTGACACCCGCCCTTTAGATATTTATAAGTATTGATGAGATCCCCTCTCAGTCTTATCTTCTCCAGGCTAAACAGACCCACCTCTCTCCGCCTTTCCTTGTAAGAGAGATGCTCCAGCCCCCTCATCATCTTGGTAGCCCTCCACTGGACTTTCTCCAGTAGTTCCCTGTCCTTCTTGAACTGGGGATCCCAGAACTGGACACAGTACTCCAGATGT
>VWZZ01002009.1:133471-145089 GCA_013399095.1 Psophia crepitans | reverse complement strand
ACTTGGGAAGACAAACGCCATCACTCAGAACACTGCTGCCCCACCCCTCTTCCCCCAGCCCCTTATAAACCGAGCATGACGCCATATGGTATGGAATATCCCTTTGGTCAATTGGGGTCAGCTGCCCTGTCTGTCCCCTCCCAACTCCCCGCACACCCCCAGCCATCCCGCCGACGGAGCGGTGCGAGAAGCAGCAGAGGCCTTGGCTCTGTGTGAGCATCGCTCAGCAACAGCAAAAACATCTCTGCACTATCAGCGCTGCTTCCAGCACAAACCCAAACCACAGCCCCGTACTGGCTGCTGTGAAGAAAATTAACTCTCTCTCAGCTGAAGCCAGGACAGGGAAAAACAGAGGCACTAGAAATACTTGAAGAGTAGAATAATAGTATTTCCTTGACATATTAAAGTGGAACTATCAGCGGGAGCAGAGCTGATACAGTTAATTGTGTTCTTCAAGTGTCACAAAGCAGTATCTGGAGTTTTTCTTCTAGATTATGTAAAAGCAGTGTTTTAGGATAGCAGCGGTTATAGCATAAAGCCACAGTGCGGCAGATTTGAACTGGACATGGGAAGAAATTGTTCACCATGAGTGTGGTACAGCACTGCAGGAGGTGTCTGAAGGGGCGGTGGAATCTCCTTGCCTGGATTCTGTCTGCATTTGGCTGGCACGGGCCCAAAGTGACCCAATCTGGATGTAAAGCTGGCTCTGCTTTGAGCGGAATGTTGGACTAGAATGACTTGCTGATTTTCCTGAGTGCAGTATGCATGTTACCTTTTTCTTTCTGGGAGGGGGGCGGATTGCAGGAAGGGAAGGGAGGCGTTAGACTGAAGAGGCAAACTAGTTTTCAAAGTCTCCTCTTTTTACTCATCTAAGGCAATTATTAACACTTTGGTAACTAATAGTATTTTTGAAAATTCTGTCTGACGTGATTAGCTAATCTAACTTACATGGAAATTTGTAACATTCATCTGAACATTTGTTGCACTGCATGTTAAGATTAAAAAAAACCCTATGAAAGTACAAGTAGCACTGTTTTAAAATCCATTTTACTAGTTTCCATTTGTAAAACTGCCGTACGTTTTTTAAAAGATTGAAGTTAGAGCCTTGAGTCACTTGCAAATCTATACACCTCATTTTCTAAGGGAGTAAAGGTATGGATTTCCTGAAACTCAAATGCAGTTTGTGCACGTGTGTATGTTTACACAAGTAGAAGCTAAAACCGTACTTCAGACCTTCCTTACAAGTAACAGTAGTTAGTAGCCATGATGCCGCCACATAAAATTGTTAGATACTATATTCCGGATAGGCCACATAAAATCTTTTTTCAGGTGGCTCGTAAGGAGTTTTAAAATGTATTTTTCCATACCTTGTTTTTATTCTTTAGATTTGCATGCCTGTAGTAGCAATAGTTTAGAGCTGCTTTGCATATGCAAATTTAAAAGCTGTTGGTTTTCTTCACATGATTGTACTGTACTCGGAAGAGGAAATTTGTAACTGCAAAAATCTGTACAAAGCTCTTCCAAAGCTTTTTGGAACACCATGGCAGTTTTAAGTACACCCTAGGTTTAAGCCCTTACAGCTTCCATGCTAGAAGAATTTATTCAATATGTTTGTGATATATATGAAATTGTAAAGTCTAGATCTAGCAGTGGCTCTGCAAGAACCATACCTGATGCCTGCGATGTCGCAGGGCGTGAAGTGCAAGGGATGAAAGCTGGTGCTTGACACTTAAAGTTCTGTTATGAACAGAACATGCTGGGTTGAGCATCTTGGTATCTGTCTTAAGTGGACTAGAGCATAAGATTTGTGGACAGTCCCTTGTGTGGCCCAGCAAAACAAAACTCAGCACCAAGTGTGGCAGCCATGGCCTCTCATTCCCAAATTGCCTGACGGTGGTGGAAGAAAAAATGGTGTCAGTCCCTTTCAAGGTGCCTTTACTTCTATTTCCTACTCTTACAGTGCCTATACCACAAAAGTATAGACAAGGGGGGTGAGGAAGACTTGTGAAACCCTTTCTATTGAATCTACAACTGCATGGAGAGAAGTGTAAGGCTTGGAACCAAAGGAGAAGAAAATAAGAGGAGTTCTGACTCCATATGCTAGGGTGAGGATACTTTCTTGGTGTGAGTGGTGAAAGTAAATTTTTCCTAAGTCCTTTTAGAATGTCCTCCTTAGTAGATTAGATAGTCAAGCTCTCTTTGGCATAACAAATCTTCCATTTGCTAATTATCTGCGTGGAGATCTGCTCTTTGGATTGATTGCTCATGGGAGATTCCTTTTGCCTTTTCTGTCAGAGGATGTTCTCCGAGCCATCTATTGCCAGTTGAGATAATGGCAAAAGCAGGCACAGAAGGTATGCTGAACTAAGAATGAAGAAATGGTACATAACCCTTGTATAAACCAGGTTCTTGGATGAGCAATGTCTATATGATTTTCTTGTCACTTGCACTCTAGAGAGAAGAGACTGTAGGGACAGTCCCTTCAAGACCTTGGGGCGTTGGACTTCAGAATCATAAGGACTCTGTCTTCTCTCTCAGCCACCCAGAAGATTTCAGATAATAGGACTTGCTAACTGATCCACGGTTCATCAGAAATTAAAACAACAGTCCTTTGGTATATCTAGCAGCTTGCGTATTTGTGACAGTTTGCTCGGTTATACTTCAGACTTTTAGATGTCAGTGAAGTCAGAATATTAACAGTAACGGTCTGCTGATAGGGGTCTGAAATGCTTTCTTACCCTTTCTGTAGTGGAAAGAACAGAAAAATGTTTACCAACAAAGAGCACTACAGCCTACTAATCCCCTAGTCACATCGTTTTCTGATACATGGAGAATGATCAAAAACAAATTTCAGACCTCACATAGGTGTTTGGGGACTGAAAGATGATGTGTGGATTGTTCACTGGATTTGAAAAAGAAACATTTTGGATCAGGGCCTGGACTATCTAACAGCCTTCAACAAGCAAGGGGAATTAAACCATTTATGTTAGGAAGCCAGCGTGTCCTGAGAACCGAACATCATAAATCAAGTAAATTCACTGGCTATGCATCTCTGCAGGGAGGGCAAGCAATTGGCAGACCATCTGAGCAAGAGAGCCTGTGTATCTCACAAATGGTCTCTGCAGGTATATTTTGATCATCAGCCTAAGGTTATCCATGACCCATCCCCCTGTTAAAAAGGTTGATTCTACTAATTTCAGCAATAGTACAGCCTGAGATTATTTTAAGATGGTTTTCAAAGTGCATCCTGAAGCTACCTATAGTACCCCAGGTAATCCATAGATATACCCGAGGTGGACTTCTTGTGACCAAAGACTATGCGAATCGCCTTCCTTTGTTCACAGGAACAAAACTCAATATCAATAGCAAACACTTCACAGGTTTCCTTAGCTGATACCATCTCTCAGAAGTCACAATGTGTCAGACAAGACGGTGCTCCGATAATGGTATTAATTTCAGCTTAACCCTGGTAGCTCTGGGTTTTGTATTCTCTGTTCGTACGATCACCAGAAGTCAGTGCTGCTACCCCAAACGATGGCATGTTGCAGGATTTAGAACTACTGTTCCATGAAGATGGATACTCCTCGCCTCATGGTGCGGAGCATATCTGAGCAACATCTGTGGAAACAGATTGCTTACAGATACCTAGGGAATGCTACTGCGAAGCTTTTCTGTGCCAGAACTTTTGCTGTTAAGTGGGAACATTTTTCAAAGCTGAAAAGAAAGCATCTTTGACAGTCTTCCCTTTCAGTTACTCTGGAGTGTTTGTCATTGTTAGAACCTATTTTTACAGCATGAGAGTGGTACATTTGACAGCAATATCTGCCTGCCACTTACAGGTACAATATGAACCCAATTTCTCAGACCAAATCTTTATTGTCTAGCCAGGAAGGTTTTATCACTGTAGGATTTCAGGTCTTTCAACACTTGAAAAAAGCATTCTTCGAACTACTATTTTCTTCTTCAGTCTATTATTTATCAATGAAGGTGACTTTTTAGTGGCTATTGTTTTGGCTTACAAAGACAAGATAGATGTAAACCTTTCCAGTCAAAGTACCCCATTCAGAGCTGTGAAACATCATCCACGGTTATCCCAAAACCCAGTGCTAGACCTTCATGGTGATGAAGACTTAGGAATACCTTTGCTTTTAAAGGTGGATTTTTGTTTTTGGCAATGAGCCTAATCATCCTGAAATGAAGCGAAATTGTCCCATCAATGTAAATAGATTTTAAGTCCAAAGACTCAAACAGAATGAGACCCCTTAGCAGATTCCTTGATTATACCTTCTTTTGAGAGCACAGATAATTTGGATTGGAGGCTAACAAAGCGGATTGCACATCCATTGGAATGGCCCAAGCTGAATCTTCCACAGCACAGCTCCCAAAGCAGTTTAAAGAGCTGCTGGAAACTTTTACTGAGTAACTGTAGGGAGGGTAGTATTCAGATGAAATCACACTTCAGTCCACTGGTAAAACCAGGCTGTTAGCTCATCACCGTAAGTGTGATCTACAGAAAAAATGTTGTTGCTGACTTCCAAGACTTATTGATCTCTTTATTTTTCAGCAAGCGAAAATCCCATGACCCATCCTTCTTAGCCTGTTATTTTAGCATTAGGATTCTAGAGAAAGAAGAAATTAAGTGAAGACTTACTCCTTACCACTTGGGAGTGGAACACAAGAGTGTGTTCGTAGAATCACAGAATATCCCGAGTTGGAAGGGACCCATAAGGACCATCAGCCCAACTCCTGGCTCCACGCAGGACCAGCCCAACCAGAGCAGATGACTGAAAGCGTCGTCCAGACGCTGCTTGAACTCAGCCAAGCTCGGTGCTGTGACCACTTCCCTGGGGAGCCTGTTCCAGTGTCCGACCACCCTCTCGGTGAAGAACCTTTTCCTGATCTCCAACCTTACCCTCCCCTGTTGCAGCTCCATGCCATTCCCTCAGGTTCCATCACTGGTCACCAGAGGGAGGAGATCAGCGCCTGCCCCTTCGCTCCCTCTCGTGAGGAAGCTGTAGGCCGCCATGAGGTCTCCCCTCAGTCTCCTCTTCTCCAGGCTGAACAAACCAAGGGACTTCAGCCTCTCCTCATACATCTTCCCCTCTAGACCCTTCACCATCTTTGTTGCCCTCCTCTGGGCACTAAGTCTGTGTCACTTATGTGTTGTGTACATATGTTACCCTTGATGCAGATGACTGCAGAAATCTTCCCATGTTACCACGAGTGGGACTCTTGTGCATCTGCAGATGCTCAAAAGTAGTAGCTGAACATTCAGGCAATTCCTTTAGAGTGGTCATTTTCCTATTACCACTGGTTTCCAGTCTGAGAGCTCTCCTGTATCCTACGTTGTTCCCCACCTTTGAATGGTTTTACCTTTCTTGGCTTCTGAACATATCTAAACTTCCCAATAATTTATTTCCTTACTTTTCCTTTAATTTCAGTACCACTGATGCTGGTTCTTACTCAGTTCTGTGGGAGACCATCCCCCCATTCTTGCAACGTGCGGACAAAGACCTCTGCTGCACATGTGCGCCTGCGAGCGGTCATCGCTCGGTCAGCCCCAAAGGGAGTGGGCAGCGAGGACCCCCTCCCAAGACCCCCAGAGCCCACCGACTCATTCCTGAACACACATTGAGCATGCTCAGTGGTGATGAAACCCCACCGATGGGGGGGGAGCACACTGTGTTATAAAAGTGTTAAACAAGTTTTTGGTGCATGCCCATCACCCTAGGCCTGCAGCCACAAGCAGAGAACTCTACTGGAACCTGGGGATGGTGAAATCTTTCCCTCTTTCCCTCTTTCCCTCTTTCCCTCTTTCCCTCTTTCCCTCTTTCCCTCTTTCCCTCTTTCCCTCTTTCCCTCTTTCCCTCTTTCCCTCTTTCCCTCTTTCCCTTTTCCTCTTTCCCTCCTTTTCCTCCTTTTCCTCTTTCCCTCTTTCTTTTCCTCTCCGCCACTCTCTTGGTCTCCAGCCTCATTTTTGGCACACTGGGGTGATATCATCACAAGTATTGCTGAGCCACTGTCTTTTGTAGTTCTGCTGCTTTTTAAGTGTTACAATTTTTGGCAAACTGCTCTCTTTTGTGGTTCTGCTGGGTTTTGAGTGTATTTATGGTTTGTCTGAACCTCTGGAGTAATTGTCCTTACTCTGGATTACCTCACAGAGAATTAAAAAATTACCTCTCCCACACACCCGCTGGGTGGGACGGGACACCTTCTGTGGCCATTCTCAGTCCCTGTTTGCAGGCTGTCCTCCGGTAATCCCCTCTGTGTGCCTCAGGGTGGTGCTTTTGGCCCTTCTATGGGTAGCCTGACTTTTGCCTTTCGCGTACAGTCTGTGCGGTGATGTAGAGAAGTAAGCGAGCATTCAGAGCAGACGGGGCCAGCACCTTGCTCAGCACAGGCATTCACTTCTTGCTGTTGAAGCTACATCTATCCTCCCTTTTGGAGCATGGAAAAGGAGTTTGCTCACTTGCTGGTGGGTACACAAGGCGGGTTAGTCAGCACTAGCAGAGGGGCTTCAACAAGCTGTTAAGCTCTAGCGTGTTCTGGTTGAGCCTGTGCTTGTTTCCAAGCTGCAGTTCCAATATGAGTGATTTATCAGGAAGGATCAACAGAAGATTTTGATGTTAAAATTCAGCATTACAGTTCCTTTCTTTATCCTTGGGAAACCATGCACATCTTGACCGAAGCTTTCAGAAAATTCAGTGTGAGGAAGATGGATGCCCTGGGAAATGCCACCCAGGACTGCTAACTGCAGCTGAAACCAGCTTGTTGTAGTGAGGAGAAGTGGTGGCAATAAGATGTACAGCAGTTCTGCTTGGAGTTACCTGGATTCACAAGGCAGCTCTGGCCCACAGTATCCTGTCTAAGGAGCAGGTTTTGCGTGGTCTGCACGTGTGCAAGCACACCCTACGATTATTTCACCTGCAGACTGAACCCCCAATTTGCTCAGAAGCAGAAATTGCAGCCGCAGTTACTGGGTCTCACGAGGTAATCCCTTCTGAAACAGTAACCGCTCAGCCCTTGTGTAAAGAGGGCATGTTTGCCCATAGAGCACAACTCTGTTGGTCACATTCCTTCACTCCAGAGAGCAGATGTTTCTTAGGGAGAAAGCGGTGAAGTGGTTTCCCATGATCCACGTCTGAGAATTTGAGTGGGGCCAGCTCTAGGCAGAAGTCCAAAGTGCCAGGTATTTTGCTTAGGCTGCAGACAGGGAGGAAGTGGATTGTAAAAGCCCAGTAAAGACTTATGTCGTAAAATGCTCCCTTACTTTTTTATTATCTGATGTGGTTCCCTGACTTAAAAAACGTCTTTTGTTCTTGTTAATTGATTCAGCATCTCAATCCGTTAGTTATCTGCAGCATCTCATTTTGCTTTGAGGCAGAGAAGTGCTTTGCCTTCAGATTTGTCTGTCTCCCAAGTCTGTTGCCTGCAATATCTGAGTATGCCTTTGTAGTTACTAAGGGCATACTTAGTAGTTACTAAGTCCTAACAAAAACGAAACTGTAAAATTGTCAATAGTTAGTTTCAGGCAAAGTGAATGCTTTGAATGAAAAGCAATGAACTTATATTATCTGAATTAAGGAAAACTACTCAAAAAATCACCTGTCTTTAGGAATATTCAGCTTTTAGACATCACAAGGGATGACAGTTGTGCCAGTTATGAATGTCATGATGGTAATGATCTTTTACATGTAGCTGATGGCAGGTATGTGTGTATGAATGCACTCTGAGAAGAGTCTGTGTGTCCTCCCCTTTTGGGGTGTCTTATTTTGTGGAGACTAGGTCGTAAACACAAGGACCCAATTTTTAGGTGTCAAACATTTTCCACCTTTTCCTATGGTCATTACAGTGGGCGTGAGCAGAGTTTCAGAGCAAAGACCACCTGAAGATGCTTGGGGCCTGTACATGCAAGATGAGGTCTGTCACTAGGCCACATACCCCTGCATATACTGGGAAAACCCTGGGAAATTAGCATCAGGTTCCCAGAGTTTATTTGCAGGACATCTTGCTTTTAAAAATGAGGTAAGCCTGGGAGGGTTTTTGGATTCTCAGTTTGTCAAAAACTTTATTCCACCTTTCACCTGCCAGGTTTGTCTACTAGCTTGAGAGTGTTGACACTCAAAATTCAAATGATGTCAAACAGCAAAGACTGTGTCTTGTATTTCCTTGCAGCTTCCTGTAAGCCAGAAGTTGGGAAGATAATCATCTTCGAGTCATCACCTTTGGTTTGCGGGGGACTTGGTTTTTGAAGTCTATAACCAAAGCTGAGACTTCCCCAGCTGACCTGTTAACATGGGGAGCAGGTTGCAGGGACCACGTGTGACATTAGTCTGGCAGTGTACAGCACTGTGGGGATGTGGCAGGGACAGGAAGCCGGGCTGCTACATTAGAGAGGGCATTTATGAATCTTTCCTTGCATACCTCTTGAGTTAATTGCAATATTCCTCTAGGCCACATATGGGAAAATGCTTCCCTGTTGCTGCTCTGGAAGATTAAGAACAGCTCAGGCTCTAAGCCAGGCACCCTCCGGAGACAGTAAATTCTGCTTAATCAGACGATGCTCTATTGAAAACCAGACTTACCCATTAGGAATATCGATTTGCCTAATTAGACATAACATCACCCATGTTGGTAACTGTGTCCATCTTGGTGCAGCTCTAGGGAGAGACGAGAGTATGTACCATGTGGTGAAAGCAACAGTGATCGTGACCTGCTTGAAAGCTCAGTATTGCTTTTCGGTGGCATAGCTCTAGTCTACATGTTTTTGCATGGATCTTTGGCAAAAGTGTGGCAAACCAGGAGCATGTGTGGATTCTGAGGAGTTTGAAATTGATCTTGCACTGTTCTGCTTGTGTTCTGCTAAGGAGATCTGAAGTGGAGGTAGAGGAGAAGGTAGGAAATACAGAGAAAGCTAAGGGTAAAACTGATTAGAGAATGAGAAAATGACAATTAGGGATTAATCACGGAAAAAGATGTACAAAGAGCAGAGTATATAGGTTACACTGTAAGTGAAACTTCCCATTTAATTGCTCTAGGCATGTGGGCTTGGGGACCTCTGTTATGAAACACATGAGTTTCTTTTGAGCAGAACACACTTTGTTTTCACCCCTGTATGTGTGTGAGGGATTAAATTGATTCAAGTGTCTTTAAAAAACTTCAGGCTAGAGTCTACTTCTCAAAGAACGAAGTGACAGCTTCTTATGTCTTTCTCCTTACTGCGTTTACCAGGATTGCTAAGAAGTCTTATTGTTAAATAGGATTCAGCCTGAATTTGCCACCATCCCTCAGCTTTATCTACTCCACCTCTCCAGCTTCACTCTAAACATTTTTCTGCTGCCTTGATCTTAACAACTTTCATATAGTTTCTAGACTGTGAGTCTGTTTCCCTTTCTTGAAATTCATGCGGTTTTTAGGAAGGTAAAATCATGTAAAGGCAAGTAAAAGCCAAGCATATTGTAAATAGGCATAATCTTTATCTTCCTCTCTCTGGCCTTTCTGACTTTCTTTTATCTGTGCTCCTCACTATCCTGCCCTGCCTCAAGCTGGAAATCCTCAAGCAGATCTGCCAGAGCAGGTCACATAGTTAAAATAAATTACGGTGTGGAATGTGGCTTTGTAGTAGCATTAATGTCCCAGGAATCTGCGTGCCACATCTATGCATGCGAATTGAAACAAAGGAGATGATTTAAGCTGGACAGACATTCACAGTGTTTTACAGCAGAGCCAGTGGTGTTGGGAGACATGCTGGGGGCAGCTTATATGGAGGCATAGCATAGCAAGGCAACAGCTTTTTCCGTGTTTCTGGCAGCCCATGCAGGAAAATGGTCATTTATTGCCCAGAGGAGTATGGCTGGCAGAGCTGACCTGTTGTACCGTAGAGCTTGTCAGCAGCGGGTGTTGCCTGTGAATTGCAGGCAGGCAGCTCTGGCTTCTTCACCTGGGATGAGATCTGCAGTGTGGACGGCGTGTTATGTCATAAATTAGGAAGTGAGCTCAAGCATTTCACCGTATAGGCTTGCCTACAAGCAAAGGAACAAATGGGTGATGGCAGGTCAGCGTGTGTTTTCAAACAGTCAGGTTCTTTCAAACTGAGGGTAATGGCATGATCGCGTGTTACTTCCTTCAAGTGAGTGTGCCAGTGCAACAGCTGGTGGGGACTTCCAGGGACTTGTCAGCCTTGTGGTGGGGCTCAGAGATTCCTTGAACTCTTCCTATGGTGCTTGGAATACTTCCCAGAAATCACCCTCCCTATGCATGAGAGCGGGAAAAGGCAAAATGTGCTGGTATGGGCTGGTCAAAACACAGAAATAGAGCTTATTTGTGAAAATTAGATTCCTTGGTTCATTAGCTGTGGGTGAAGTGTGTTAAAAGAGGAACTTCCTGGTTACTAACTCCAACATCATCTAGATTTCCAAATGTTTGTGACTGGAAAACTGCAGAAGTGGCAGTTGGTGGTTGCAGTGCTGTGGAAACATGCAAGACGACTTTTAAAAAAATCAAAGGAAATCATAGGTACAGACATAAGGGTACATTCAACATACAAAGCAAGGGGCACAAACATCATTAGTTGGAATCCTGCAGCTTCCAGGCTACTGTAACGCCTACAGTCATGCAGATGAAGCAGCAGCATGGGACTTAACCTGCATGCATCAATAAAACAGCATTTGACCTCTACTCTCTTAATCTCAGCAAGGAGTAGGTCCTTCAAAATTTAAATCTGTAGGTAATCTTCAGAAAAAGATCACTCAGAGCAGTGGAGAATTTTCATTGTTGTCTCTCAACTTGCTGCAAACTCTTTTGCAGTCTCCCTTGGATTGCCTCATTCCAGTAACTGCTTTTCTCTGGCTAAGGGAGTTGAGTTTTGCATACTGAACTAGATACTGCTTAGTCTTTTCCTCCTCTATTATCTTGCTATCTTTGCTGAAGTGATTAGCATCTGCAAAGATTTCAATTTGCCTCCCATGTACCATGCAGGACATATCAGTTACTAGCAAGAAAGCAAATTGTCCCCTAACTTCACCAGGATCAAACTGACACACTTGAAATGTTGCTCTTCATAGGATCACGCGATGATTTGGGTTGGAAGGGACCACAAGGATCATCTAGTTCCAACCCCCTGCCATGGGCAGGGGCACCCTACACCAGACCAGGATGCCCAAAGCCCCATCCAACCTGGCCTTGAACACTTCCAGGGAGGGAGCAGCCACAGCTTCTCTGGGTAACCTGTTCCAGGGTCACTCATTTTACTCTCACAGTAAAGAATTTCTTCCTAATATCTAATATAAATCCACCATCTTTCCGTTGAAACCCATTACCCCTTGTCCTGTCACTCCCTGCCCTTGTAAACAGCCTCTCTCCAGCTTTCCTGTAGGCCCCTTTAGGTACTGGAAGGCTACTCGAAGGTCTCCCCACAGCCGCCTTTTCTCCAGGCTGAACAACCCCAACTCTCTCAGCCTGTCCTCATAGGAGAGCTGCTCCAGCCCTCTGATCAACTTCATGGCCCGCCTCTGGACTCATTCCAACAGGTCCATGTCTGCATTGTTCTGGGGACCCTAGAGCTGGACACAGTACTCCAGGTGGGGTCTCACCAGAGCAGAGTAGAGGGGCAGAATCAC
>VWZZ01002009.1:119020-132978 GCA_013399095.1 Psophia crepitans | reverse complement strand
CCAGCCCCTTCACCAGTTTCGTTGCCCTTCTCTGGACACGCTCCAGGGCTTCGATATCTTTCTTGTGGTGAGGGGCCCAGTTGGCACACTTACTGAGGGTGCACTCAATCCCACTGTCCACGTTGCCAACAAAGATGTTAAACAGTGCCGGTCCCAGTACCGACTCCTGAGGAATGCCACTCGTCACTGATCTCCACTTGGACATTGAGCTGTTGACCACAACCCTTTGAGTGCAACTATCCAGCCAATTCCTTATCCACCGAGTGGTCCATCCATCAAATCCATGTCTCTCCAATTTAGAGACAAGGATGTCACAAGTGACAAATGTCAAATGCTTTGCCTAAGTCCCGGTAGAGGATGTAAGTTGCTCTTCCCTTGTCCATCAATGCTATATAGGGAGTACCGTGTGAAAGAGGCAGGGAACGAGGCTAGCAGCTTGGTTTGAGTGATCACGCATTACCCTTTGGTGGGGATGCTGCAAATTGGAGAGGTGCCTTGTGGTTATGGGGAGGTGGTTATAATGTGATGAGGGAACCAGAAAGACAGTTGTGAGTTTTTTCCCATGGACAGTATGGATAGCAGAGCCAAAGGGACTAAGGGAGGGAGGGAGAGGCTGAACATTTTTGTGATTTAGTATGATGTTCGGGGGTGTGTGTGTGTGTGTGTAGCCAGTAGCAGTGTTGTGCTCTGAGAACCTTTTGATGAAACTAGTTGAGTAGCCACAGTATTTCCCTCCAATTTCACCCTCTTTCCTGTTCTTTATATGGTAGAAGTAGAGGAGAGACAGTGAAAGCCTTCTCCTCTCATTCCACTTGCCACTGTTTTTTCCCTTCAGGGGATAGCTAGTCATTGTCATAGTGTCACAGAAGGCCAAGGACCGCGGAACATGTAGACAGGTGCCCTTTGGGAATGCTTTAAGTTGTCCCACCTGACTCCCCGGTGCCCCTGTCGCTTTCCAGTCCTCACTGCTCAGAGGCACAGTGGTGATGGAGGATGGTGGCACAGACAGAGAGATGACACAGATGTGTCAGAGACTTTGTTTCTGTGGCATTGTTACTGGATGACAGAGGAACAACCTCAATGTTATGAGGAGCAGCTAAGGGCCTCTTGTGGTTGAAATTCAGAGGTAACAGCAGGCCCCCTTCCCTTTGAGAGATGGGGTACCTCAAGTGCCTGTTCCTCTTACTGTGTGCCACGCATAACTGTGGGACAGGTCCTCAGGTACTTGTTGCTATGCAGTTTCCTGGGCCGCTTCCTCTGTGTTCCCAAATGCTAATGCTGGAGTCCACAGACCTTGCTGGGTCCCTTTGGCACCTGAGAAATGATGAGGCAGGTCCAAGGTTTGGGTGAGAAGCCTCGTGAGATGCGGTTGATAGGGCCCGTGGCTGGGCAGAGCAGGGCTGTGGAAGATGAGACTGGTCCTGCTGTGGCATCACTGGAGCAGGAGCCAATGGATCTGGGGGGCTGAGGGTCCTGGGCTCTGGGCAGGTGGGGGGGAGCCCTGGGGAGGATGGACAGGGACAGACAGAGCTGTGTGTGTTCTCCAGGCCCTGACAGGCTACTGCAGTTATGTTGTGCCACACCACCATGAATTTCCTTTTCCTTTTAAAAGACAGATACTTCTCTATTAAAAGCATTAATGCTGTTAAACCTCTCTGTCCCAGTTTTTACTTATCTTGTCAGGACCTGTGGGGTGGTGCTGCCAGCATGACCATGCTACAGAGAAGGTCCACGTGAGCTTTCTGCTGCTGTGGAAGAGCCCTGCTGCTGGCCCCCAGGGTGGAGACTGAGGGCAAGAACTGCGTGCTGCTCCGAGACCATCAGAAGACTGTTCCAGCGCTTCGCCTTCCTGGTGGGGATCTGCTACTGCAGCAGTGAAGGCAAACACCGGCTTTAAGTACCATGGCGTTACGACTGGGGCTTTGCTCCATGGGGAGGTTCTTGAAGTATTGCAGAATGTTCCTCAGCCAAACAGGCTGCCAGTAGAAGAGTGCTTGTGCCAGGCTCCCTGCAGGTGAGTGCAGAGACGCTTTAGTGCTGACTGTGAATTCCTGGGTGAAAGAGTCTCTACACAAATGTGCATACCAGCAGGCTGCCGTATCGCCTTTGGGAAGAGCAGCCGTTCTGCAGAGCAGTTGCAAGCAGTATCGGAAGCCTGCTTGCAGTCCTGCCTAGGGCCTTGTCAGCAGCACTGCAGTGAGCAGAATCACGGGATCTGATGCCCATTCTAGCAGACTGTGACTTGGCGCTGTGGGGTGCTTGTTTTGATGATGGCAGCATGTATGTACATACTGATGCACCCTGCGTGTGATCTGATGATCCGTCTGTTACATGGTTGTCCCTGTTAAGGATTAATACATTATTAAAAGCTGCATTAACAGCTATATTGCTCATATATTATTTTTGATGGACTGGACTTGTTCATCTCAGTGCATGTCAGGGCTAGTAAGGCAAACGTTTAGGACCTTCTTCTGGGGTGACAGTCAGAGTTCCTTTCCGCACAAGGAATTTGTTAATGCAAATTCTAGACAACAAGAAGTACTGGATTTCAGTACTGGAAAGTGAGTATCTTATCTTATATGTATGAAAAGAAATGAAGTATGATTGCAAAGCACCCATCAAAACAAGGCTGGGTAACAGCAGTGCTTGGCGGAAGTTCAGAACGCAGCTCTGTGCTGTGCCAGTCACTGGTGAAAGAGTCTGATCTTGTACCTCACACTTGTTCCTCCTCAGATCTCCCAGTCAGTAACACACCCTGAAGTGTCGGGGACTGTGGCATTTGCTGACAGGGTGAAAGACAGCAGCTTATTCCTTGTGTCCCTTACTAATGCTTAAGAACTCTCTGTTTATGTTCACCTGTTCCTCTTCCCCCTTGGACCACCTGGTTTCCAGCAGCATCAAGCAGGAAGAATCTGTGAAGTCAAGTGTTTCATGATTTTGACATTAAAGAAAACATCTGGGGACTAGGAATTTTTTTCTCATTCCATCCAGAAAATGGTCAGATCCACTTGCTTCTAGTTGCTCTGACTTGCTGAAGTCCAAACTCAGATTCTCATTTTGTTAATAAATATTTTTCAACCCATTCCAACATGGTGTACAGGTCTGGGCTCTACTGTTAACTGCTTCCCATGTCCTTGTACTATGGATACCAGTATAAATTTGCATAAATCCCTTAAGTACCACATGCAGTTGTGAGAATGTCAACCTTTTCCATGTCAACTGTGGAGCAACTTCTTTAGCAGTAAGCAGAGCAGTAAGCCCCTTCTTTCCTTTGTAAACTAGCCACTAGTCTGATTACATGTATGTTGAAGTGTTATGCCGAATTCTCCTACCAGAATTTCTCAGGAGTTACCCTGGAGTATTTTTCTGTACTCTCCAAGTCCATCCACCTGCCAAAGGCATCAAGGAAGTTGTGACCATCTGCCTCTCTGTGTGCAGTGACACAGTAACTGAGGTCTTCATCCAGAACATTGTTAGCCATACTTTTGTGCAAACTGACGAGCCTGTGTACGTGCCAGGACAAGAAGGTAAGCCCAAGTATGCATACAGGTGAGCTGTGGGGAGGGTTAAGGGGATGTTCCTTGCAGTGTGCAGATCAGTGAGTGTCCCCAGTAGAACAACATAGCCTTTGATGTAGGTTGCCCAGCAGGTGTAATAATTACCTGGGCCCTGGATTTTAGTAAAGAAGTCACACTTGATTTACAATTCACACTTCTACTGTTACTTCAGGCTTGTTTCTAAAACAACTGTACCAACCTATTCAGCAGTTACCTTGATGCAGACTTGTTAGGTTTATAAGCACCGGTCTTTAGTGGCCTCCAGGAAACATCAACCAGGGTATCTCCACATGAAGTCCAGCAAGAACCAGTCAAGAGCATTACTGGAGTCACCACGTTTGTTGCCCTGGATTCCAAATGCCATGATGCACTTTTGCTTGGTTTAGAAATTGTGGAAACTCACCTGGCAACTGTCTGTCACCTGTCCAAAGACCATCACCTTATACCTGTTACTGGTATCCAAGTTGTTCAAATAATCTTTGCCTGAAAGACATCTTCCTTATTTCATCAAGTCCACAAAAGTATGCTTTTCTCTTTGTAGGTGGTATATCACTGGGGAGACTTGTTTTGGGTGACTTTTTTTTTTTTTTCTGGCATGGTTTTTTTACACTGGCTGGTGCTTCAGTGTACCTGGCCTGATCAGAATAGCTTCTCCAGTGATAAACACTCCAACTACACTGGTGGCATGCCTTGATTTTAATTACTGGAAAATGACACACCTCTATTCTTTCCCATGAAGGTGGAACAACATACTTATGAAATAAATATTTGATTAACATCTTTTTCAAGGCCCTATGTCTTTTGTGCATTTTATAAGAAAAATCTGTTACTATTTGTTGAATCATTACCGTGCTTTAAAAGGTAATGTGAAGTAAAGGATACTTCACCTTCTTCCTGCAAACAAATCCGGGCTCTCATCTCTTTCAGATGGTTCATAAGTTCATGCCCTAGGGACTATATGCACCTTCCTTCCTCCTTCAGCGTTTCTCTTAGGCTCATATTCTCATATTCTTTTTGTCTATTTATTCTCAGTCTATATCCTCAGGGCTCTTTTATGCCCTCAGATCTTCTGAGAACTAAAGCATGATGCCTAAAGGCATGCCCTGAAAGGACACCTCCAACTTTGGAGTAGGGGTGGAGCAGGCTGACTCTGTGCCTGAAGGTTATGCATACAGGCATTTTGGTTGGGTTTTTTCAATTGCAGTAGAGCCTTGATTTGTCACTCTGAACACTATTGCTGTCCCTTTGAATGATGAGGTGAGGAATGTAAAGTAGACAATGTGGGGAAGTTTGAGGAAATGTGAACAGGAGGCAGATTTGGCTTACATAGGAGTGCAGCTCTCTGCTTTTGGTTTTGCCCTTGAGCTTTTTATTCTTTAGGAACTGCAAATCCAGCATTCCTGAGCAGCAGCAGCAGGAATTCGTAATTAATCCCAGGTAGAGACTCAGATCTTTTCTGTAGACCTACCCCTGGAGATAACCCTGTTCTAACCTGGAACTGGATGACTTCAAAGGAATGTCAGCCCTTGACCTGACGCACCGCAGTTCAGCTCCTTTCTTTCAACCCACAGAACCACTCCAGAGAATCAAGGGAATCCCTAGAAAATAGTTTGAGATCTGCACAAAAATCCCTGGAGTCCCTGCCAGCAAAATGAAAGCAAGCAGTTTGAGCTGACCTTCCAGATGTGGATGTTGGGTATCTTCTGCAGGCTGATGGAATGTAAACATCAGTGGCAGCAAATCTGGGGGAAATGATCCTTTAACTGGATGTTTTTAATCCTCCTGAGATCTGCAAATGGTGAGCTGAATCCTCATGACTACGAGTGTTTGATTGCTACAGTAACCGATCCTGAGTCCTTATGCCACCACTGTGTACAAAAGAAGATTTCAAGGAGCTAGTGAGAATCTCTTCTAGTACTCACTGGTGGAGCTGAAGGTAACTATGAGATGCCTTTGTTTTCCATTATTCCTACTCCAAACGAGAGAATGAAGTAGAGCTGTTTTTGTGTGTCTGCAGTGGGCAGTGGCTGACCTCCAGGCTGGCAAGCTGTCTGCTGGAAAGTAGGATTTTTTTTAATCGTGAAGTCGTAATCTACTGGAGGGTCACCCTGAGTTCTCTCTTGTCCTGTGAAGAGACAAGGACATGAGAGGATGGACTAGACTTGAAAAGTCTCCTTCATCTCATTGGAGATGCTTTCTGTCTGTTTGGAGCTTTGCCCCAGTTTCTAGGTGGGCAAGAAAGACAAATTGCACAGCTCTGAGGGTAGCTGTCTCCTCTCAGGGTCATCTTAAGAGTAGGTTTTCTTTGTTGAACTTGTGCATGGTTTCCTAGGCTTTTTTTTTTTTCTGCAGATCGTATCCACAGACTGAGAGAAAAAGATACTGAAGGATCAAGTGACAACCTTACTAAAGGGACCTAGAGCACACAGTCCGAATGAACTCTCATGGCCCATAGCACTGGCATCACTGCCTTCACTCGGTACAACTGCCTGGAATAACAGTGAGGTTTCTCTCAAGCTGAGCTCCTGTCTTCTGTTAGCATTTGAAGGCAGGATTCCCTTTGCCGTATCTTGTAGGTCCCATTTTAGTTTTAGGAAGATCTCACGAGTTTCGTATTCTAAATGGACCTAGCACAGTTTTCTGTATGCTGTGGAAAAGTTCTGGGGAGGGAAGTCCCTACCAGTGTGGCTTCTGGGACTTGTTTATTGATCACCTCTGCAGTTATGTCATGGTTTTGGCTGAGATAAGGTTTTTTGTTTTTTTTTTTTTTCTTTCTACTAACTAGTATAGTGCTGTGTTTTGGATTTAGTATGAGAACAATGTTGATACACTGGTGGTTTTAGTTGCTGCTGGATAGTTGCAATGCCCCAGGACTTTCAACTTCCCAGGCCCTGCCAGCCGCACAAGGCCCTGAGAGAGCACAGCCAGGACAGCTGGGACATTCCCTACCATAGAACATCATACTCTGGATATAACTGGGGGAACTAGGTGGGAGGTGGGATTGCTGCTCGGAAACAGACTGGGCATCAGGTTGTTTTATTTTCCTTTCACATGTGGTGAGCAACTGCATTTGTGCATCACTTGGTTTATTGTTGCTATTATTGTTATTGTTATGCTCTTCTTTTTTTTTATCCTATTAAACTGTCTTATCTCAACCCGCGAGTTTCTTTCCATTCTCTTCCCCATCCCCTTGGTGGAGGGCAGGAGTGAGTGGCTGCGTGGTGCTCGGTTGGGGTTAAACGGCAATAAGTTCCAGAAATGTGTTTGAGACAACCCTGTTTTTCTTACAGCTCCATGGTGCTACCTGTCTTGTGTTGTGTGTGTGACCATGACTAAACTCAGACCCGAGTCACAGGTTTGTTTCTGGATATCTTCAGTCCAGTCGAGTGATTTGGTTGCCTGCATGTGCAGAGATACTGCTAAAGCTTTAACAGACAAGAATTGGCTCTGTGTAGCTGAAAAAGCAAGCTAGTCGTGTTGGATTCCAGCCATATCTATGGGTAAACCCAGAGTCTATTCTTCAGGCTGCCAACATTTAGAAATAAATGGCTTACTTGAAGACTTCCAGTAATGGGTACTCATGAAGTTGTTGATATCTTTGTTTCATGTGTCCCATAAAGCATCCTGCTGCATTTTCATATTGGCATGCTAGTAACCTGTGTAGCTAAATGCAGAGGGTAGGGCTTTGCAGGTCTTGCTTGTCTGTAGTGATAGCGGTACGCTGCCTCCAAAAATGTCTAATACCACAAGCTGTGGAAGAAATTGAAGAGAAAATGTAAACAAATAAGGGACGTCTAGGCTTTAATTCCCTTGGGAGCCATTTCTACCTTGGTGAAAGCAACTGACGATGTTGGCATAAAAACAATTTGTACCTATGTGCCGCAGATATTTTTCTCTCGCTGTATATAAGATGTTATTGTATAATATATACTGTATAATTAATATTAGATGGTAAGGGAGCAGAGATCTAATCTATTTTAGAAGTGTATAATCTATGCCCTTATATCTGGGCTAGTCACTTTGCGTTCCCTGTAGAGCTAATGGCAAAAGATAAGACAGCACTGGATGCTGTGTGTCTCACTGTATCTGCAGGGCTATCTTCAGACTTAAGTCATCTCACCCTAGAAATGTTCTGTGAGTGTCTCTCCCCACTAATTGTAAAGGGAACCTAAAGAATTAGCTCAGATAAATATGCTTAAAGATGGCCAAGATGAGTCTTACTCTTAATGTCATATTTTTATATGCTTTGGTAGTATGGTCTAACTGTACTGGAGCCTTGCAGTGATGTGGGTTCTTTGGGAGTACCTGATCTATGTACACCTCAGCACAGGACTGCCACTTAAACTGAAAGGCAACCTCTGCAGCATCAGAGGTGCTGTGTTGTGCCCAAGCCATGGTGGTGCTGCTCAGCAAAGGGCTGAAGGCATGCTCATCTTAGCAGCATGCTCTTTGTCAGTGGGACATATGAGATCAGGTGCCTGAAACGATGGAGCTCTGTCTGAATAGCTGTGCATCTGTCGGTCTTTCCTTTCCAGGAGAAATTTGCAAATGAGTAATCTGTGTATGAGCTTGGGACAATTGGTCCATACTACCAGAGCAGCCATAGTACAGCACCGCTAAGAGTTACCTCTAAGGTCTGAGTGGATTACGGTACTGACCCTGTGGACTTCTTCATTGTGAGCACCCTGTGGTCACAGTGGTTGGAGGACCTGCATATGTTGGAGTGAGCAGCAGTGACTGAAGTCAGGATGTTGTGGGTAGTGGCAAAGCTGGTTTTGATTGCAGTGTCTGTGTTCTCTGCTTAGCCCAGACAGCTCTGGAGATGATCATCAGTCAACTAATCTCCTATTTGCAGCATCCCTCCACCCCTTTCCACTGTTGGTTCCCCTTTTTCTTCCAGGCGTAGTAACTAGCTGTGACCTTTGAACATATTTTTTAAACTATCTCCAGGTGCTTTTCTCTACTGCTTCACTTCTTGCTGACCGATCTCCCTGTATCTTTCCTGGGACTAGTAGAGTATGAACGGCTGGGGAAGAGTTTCAGAGAGGGGACTTTTCAGTTGAACATGTGCTGTGCTTCTTGTCCAGGTGATGAGAATGACAGGCTTCTTGTGGATGGTCAGAAACTCATTGACCTTGGGAAGGATGTTGGAAGTACAGAAAGTCAATTCTGTAAAGGAGGCTGCACCTTAAAATTAGAGGGAGTAATTGAGGAAGGCATGTCTTGGTGGGCTGGGGAAGGACTCTGTTTCTAGGGAGGAACAGTGGTAGATCTGGTTGATTAGACTTTCACTTCCACCTCTCTTTTCGTAGATCTGAAGGTCTCTTTCTCCATCCCTCTCTCCTTCTCCTCCTGCTCTGCTCTCAGCCCCTCATGGGTGGCTCACACCACGTTCCCTGGTGGAGGTCTTGTTGCCGATGGCAGAATTCAAGGGTTCCTTGTACTTACACTAGAGCAGACTGGGGGAGTAAGAGAGGTGCAGAAAGGGGAGGAAAGAATGAGGTGGACATTATCTTGCTTGTATTGCACAGAGAGCTCTGCTGAAGCAGTGGAAAAGTAGGCCACTATGTGTCCTCTGACTGGTTTCTCTTTTCAAAGCCTTCTTTTTGGTGTCAGGGTTTGCTCCCAGGCCACTTTCTCCGGGTTGCTGTAGGTCACATGGGGGTTTCACAACAGCAAGATCTGCCAGGGGCAGCAGTGATTTTCCACCTGAGGGCAGCTCGCAGTTGGCTGCGTGCTGTTCCATGGACCAGAGCGTGCTGCTCCCAAGGCCAGAGGACGAGCTCTGCAGCAGCAGCCTGAGTGGCTTGCTGCAACAGGCAGTGAGGCAGCAGGATAGGGAGGAAAAACAGAAAAACTGTGTGGCATTGTAGAAGGAGCTGAGCTGATGAAATGGGCAGCAGGTCCCTATGCTGGGAAAGAGCTGGGATCAGTACTGCAACGTTTCTGAGATGATGCAAATTGAGGTGCTATAATTTATTTACTAAAAGACATTTAAATGAACAAATAAGAAGCCTTTATTTAAACTGTTTCAACTTCTTATGGGCTGGTAACCAGTATACAGTAAGCAAATATTGTCTACATTGCCTTCTAAACCTATTTTTGCTATCCAGAAATGTCTGCTATGGCTGTGCACGTTTAATCAGCCCTGTCAGGTTAATGTTTTAGAATCTTCACTTCTATTGGTTTTTCATGATGAGAATATAACAAGGTTTTGCTTCTCGATTCATTCCAGTATAGCCTCATGAAAGCTGGAATTCAATTAATGCACAAGTCCCTCAGCACTTAAAATTTGTCATTAAATAAAGCTACCTTAGATGTTTTGGATTCATGGAAAGTAAGCTTGTCTAAACATATTTGACGTTTACATGGTTTCAATTTAAACAAAGCAAGATTCATCTCTCAAAAAATAATTAACTGATTGATTTTTTTCCCTTCCTTCTGGTCACTGTGTTCCTCAGTGTTTCAGAAATCATAGAGCTTAGCTCCTCACAACTAGTTCCTATTTGCCGATATGGAGGACAAAAGCAGTTTCCATGCTTTTGCAGTCCCCAACGGCTATTTCAGTTTGAATAAGCCAGTCATTACTTTGAACCGGGTGAATAAACAGAAGAAAAGGAAATATTCTGTGGAGACATGAACAGACTGCTCTTGTCAAAAACTGGCTGAACACCTTTGTAAACTGTTTTCTGGACATTCACTAGTGACTTATACTTGCTCAGTAGTCTACCTTTAAAGCATTGTAGGAAACACGTAGGGATTCATTAATTTTTTACTTTAATTACTTCACTGTATTCTAAAGGTATATTCAGGACTCAGCACCCATCTCTTATGACTTTAAACTGACTTTTAAAAAGGCTTATTTTTAAGCCAAGCTACTACATAAGAAGCAAAATTCAAGAAAGCCTCACTTCTAAGGGATCTGCGTCCTATTTGTCTATACCTTTCTCCTTCATTCTAACCTTCCCTGTTTATGTATTCCCAGCTTCCTAACCCTTATAGCCCTATTTTCCTGTATTTCTGCACTTCTGGCTAGGGCAAGAGGCAATGCCTGTTCTGACTGTTTGCTCTCTGACTAACTGGTACCCATGACTTTCTGGCCACGTAGCTGCTGTACAGCACAGATCGCTGCTCATCTTAGCAGCATGCTCTTCGTCAGTGGGACGTATGAGATCTAGTCTTTCTTTTTTTAATACATAAAAAAATTATTTTCAGGGAAAAGGTGCAAACACTGTAGCATCTCACAGACTTTGAAACCTTAGTCTGCTGAACTGTGATTCGATAACACTAAAATTCTACCTTTTGAGAATGGATGATCTAATTAAAGAAGGACCCATTTGGATTTTTAAGAGTTGCAGTACATGGTGGGTTACTACTATTTAAAAAGGTTAAGAATTGAGAGAAATCTGTGGGGTTATGGTTGGGTAGTAATCTATTATGTTTTGTCTGCAGTGTGAGCCCTTTTTCCAGTTTTCTTGGCCCTTTTGTGTGATTATGCAGATGTATTCTATGTTTTCCTCCTAAAATGGAAGTTATTCCTGTGAAGTCAATGAGGATGTTGACGGCTCTGTACCAGGGGCAAGGTCATTTCTGATACCTGTCATTGATCCTCTTCCCCTGCAATATAGCAAATATCTTTCCTTGTGATTTACTCAACCGGCTGACTTCTTCAGCTTTCTAAAGGTAGCTTCCTACAAGCTCTTCATAGAATCACAGAACGGTTTGGGTTGGAAGGGACATTAAAGCCCATCTAGTTCCAACTCCCCGACCATGGGCAGGGACACCCTACACTAGACCAGGTTGCCCAAAGCCCCATCCAACCTGGCCTTGAACAGGGATGGGGCATCCACAGCTTCTCTGGGCAACCTGTTTCAGTGCCTCACCACCCTCACAGGGAAGGATTCCTTTTTTATATCTAATGTAAATCTACCATCTTTTAGGTTAAAACTGTTGCCCCCTTGTCCTATCACTACATACCCTTGTAAAAAGTCTTTCTCCATCTTTCTTATAAGCCTTCTTTATATATTGAAAAGCTGCAATAAGGTGTCCCTGGAGCCTTCTCTTCTCCAGGCTGAATAATCCCAACTCGCTCAGCTTGTCCTTATAAGAGAGGTGAACATAGCAGAATGATCCTAAGGTTTGAATTTGAGCCTGTAAGTTTGCATGCTGTTATTTTTTTTTTTAAGTGCAGTTGCAAAAAGACCTGGGGTGGTTTTTTCCCCCAAGGTAAAAATAAGAAGGAGCAATGAACGTTAACAAGGATTGACCTAGATCTTTAAAAGTTCAGCTCTGATTTTAGTCTTGGGCTATCAGCCTTGTGGCTTGCTCTGTGCTGCAAGGTGCTGCTGAACCTGTCGGACTGATTCTTGGGCCCTCTGCTGCTGGCACTGGTGATGACAAATGGGACAGTCAGCCACGCTGCGAAGTTCTTGTTACGCTCTAGTTTCCTCCAGTTGTGTGTAAAGGCCTCAGGAAAGACTGGAGGAAGAAGATGAGAGGAGATGGAGGGTGACAACAAAACTGAGGGAATAGCTGTAGTGACATACCAGGAAAAGAGATTGTAAGAAAGCATAGAGTTACTTTTTTAATGTTATATTTGTTTTGGTTTTTAAATCTCTAATGCAAAGAGACTGAAAATTCTACCAAATGGCAAGATAAAGAAGCCAATGGGCGGCTTATTTAATCCTGAGAAGCATCTTATTTTCTTTGGGAGGAATGGCTGCTCCTATTTATAAACTTTCTTTCCACTCTCAACAGCAGTAGTTGTGATATCTACCCCTGACAAAGAGCCTGCTCTGCCGTGCCCTCTTCTTTCCCCTCTGTGCATTTGCTCTAAGTGCTGAGCTGCCTTTTTGAACCCTGGCTCTGGATATTCCTTCTGTTCATTTCCAGGAGTACCCATGGCTTTCCCTCTCCCCAGATAATCCACAGATAAAGTGAGTCACATCCCATCAGTTTTTCTTCGCAAGACCTGTATCTGGGACCCGTTCCCCACTGGCTGAGTCCAGCTTTAATTGTTAGTTGAGGTTTTGTGGCTGCTTCTTTGGACCCAGCACCCCCATTTTTGAAAGGTTAATATTTCTGGAGGAAACATCTTATCCTTGAGCATTGGGGTTGTCTCCTTGGCCCTGGTTATAAGTCACTGTGTAGCCCTGAACAAGTCCCATCCCTTTCTATGCCTCAGTTTCTTAGAGGGTGGTGTATCTGGTCTGTCTTCTCTTCAGCTTTGCTAAGCTTGAAAAAGTGCAGATGGAAGTGCTGCAGGTAATCCTAGTATTAAGGGGCTGGTTCACTGAGGCAACAGCCAGAAAACCCATTTGCAGAAATGCTCAGTGTGTGGACTGAATACACCTCACTTTTGCATTTATTTGTTTGCTTGTTTCTTTGCTTATTAAACCGGTATCCTTTTTCCTTTATCCTGGGATCTGGTTTCTTTTCAGGAGCTCAGGAGAGAAGCAAGTTCAAGTCAGGAGAGAAGCAGGTTCAAGTCACCATCCCTAATACCATAACAGAATGGAGAGCCAACAAGTTTTGTGTCTTGAGTGATCACTTTGGGATCTCTCCCACAGTAGGACTTGTGGCCTTCAAGTCTTGCTTTGTGAGTCTGGCCTTACCATATTCCATGATTTGGAGCTGTTTGTGCTGAAAGCTACTATGTTCAACTGCTTGAAAAAATATGTTTAGGTAAAGTCTCTCATACTCAGCTCAGGTTTCACTCTTTCTTTTTATAAATCATTCTGCAGACACATGGTTAAATCTGGAAATGGTTTAAAAATTAAAAATCCAACAATACTTTAGCCCTGCCTCTTTTTCAAAGGCTGAGGTACAAGTCCACAGGCTTTACTTTGCTGTCCAAATATCAGGACAGTACTTAGATCCATAACAGATCTGAATGGGATGTATAACTCACTGCTATTGCAGCATGTAAGGCTCTGATAACCAGTGAATGTTCCAAACACCTGTCCTGAGATGGGCAGGCATGGGCTGATGACAAGGGGGTGGCGACCAGGAACAGAACCTGCAGAGGGAGGATACTGTCTTGTGGGCCAGCTCCCCTATTCCTGAAACATGCAGACAAGACCATCTGTCTTCTGTGCTGCGTGCCTGTGAAAGATCATCACTTGGTGAGCCCCAAATGGGAGGACAGTGAGCCGCTCGAGACCCCCACAGACCATTGACTCATTTCTAGAACATTTCTGAACATTCCTGAGTACACACTGCACCTGCTCAGTGGTGATGAACCCCCGCCTATGCGATGGGTGCATTGGGCTATAAAAAGGGGAAACATGATTTTTTCAGCACGCACCCGCCACCTGAGGATCACAAGCAGAGAACATAGCTCCTTCCTTCCTTCCTTCCTTCCTTCCTTCCTTCCTTCCTTCCTTCCTTCCTTCCTTCCTT
>VWZZ01002009.1:0-118614 GCA_013399095.1 Psophia crepitans | reverse complement strand
CCTTTTCTTTCCTTGTAGTGATGTCCACCATTAAGCCTCCACTTCTCTTATCAGCAGCTGCTGACTTTGTCAATCTACCTACCTGGGACACATCCAGCTTATGCTGGCCAAGCCCAAGGAGTACCGTCTGGAGTCATGCATGAGCTGGGACTTGTTTAAGACTGCCACGGAACTTGACCTGTCTTGTCTCAAACAACTTGAGCAAGAAACATTGCAAGAGGAGAACCAGAAGAGAGACGGATCGAGCCTTGCAGAAGCAGAGCCGCAAGCTCTGTTTTTCACTAAACATTGGTTTGGCCACACATTGAATGACAGGTATTCTCTGAGGGGGCGCATGTGCCGTTCCCTCCCCTCCCCGAACCTTCCAGAGCACCCAGCTGCACAGACATGAGCTCGGACCAACTAGACTATATAAAGGCGAGTGTGCACATTTATCTTTGTCGACCCACCACCTACAGACCAAGACTCCTACTTGAGACAGGAGCACTGAATCCAAAGGGTGGTGAAACTTTGTTTTACTATCTCTTTTTCTCCCTCTTTTTCCCTCTCTTTTCTCTCTCAACATTCATCTACTCATTTTTTCTTTGATAAACATTACCTAGTTTTGCCTTAAAGTAGTTGATAAGGAGACAATGCCTACGCCATTGCATCTTTATCCACCATGCTTCTTTTTTAATTGTTGTTTTAAGAGAACCAATAAATAATTTTGTACCATTCCTCTGAGTCACTGTCCACTGCCGTTGCAGCCCTGCTGTGCAGGGATACTCTTTTCAGGGAATTATAAAGATTCACCTCCCTCATCAGCTTTATATGCTGAGCATGACATCATATGGTATGGGATATACCCAGGGCAAGGGAGGAGATTCTGCCCCTCTACTCTGCTCTGGTGAGACCCCACCTGCAGTACTGCATCCAGCTCTGGAGTCCCCAGAACAAGACAGACATGGAGCTGCTGGAGCAAGTCCAGAGGAGGCCACAAAGCTGATCAGAGGGATGGAGCACCTCTCCTATGAGGACAGGCTGAGGGAGTTGGGGTTGTTCAGCCTGGAGAAGAGAAGTCTCTGGGGAGACCTAATCATGGCCTTCCAGTACCTGAAGGGGCCTACAGGAAAGCTGGAGAGGGGCTGTCTACAAGGGCAGGGAGTGACAGAACAAGGATTAATGGGTTTAAACTAAAAGAAGGGAGATTTAGATTAGATATTAGGAAGAAATTCTTCCCTGTGAGGGTGGTGAGGCACTGGAACAGTTTGCCCAGAGAAGCTGTGGATGTCCCTTCCCTGGCAGTGTTCAAGGCCAGGTTGGATGAGGTTTTGGGCAACCTGGTCTAGTGTAGGGTGTCCCTGCCCCTGGCAGGGAGGTTGGGACTAGATCATCTTTGAGGTCCCTTCCAACCCTAACCATTCTAGGATTCTATATCCTATATCCTTATGATTCTATATCCTATATCCTTTCAGTCAGTCGGGGTCAGCTGTGTCCCCTCCCAACATCTTGTGCATCTCCAGCCTATTAATTGGTGGAGTGGTGTGAGAAGCAGTAAAAGCCTTGGCTCTGTGTAAACACTCCTCACGGATAATGAAAAGATCGATTATCAACACTGTTTTCAGCACAAATCCAAAACATAGTCCCATACTAGCTACTATGAAGAAAATTAACTCTATCCCAGCCAAAACCAACACAATTCTCCTTAAAGTACCAGCTTGTACTTCACAGAAGTCACCAGTCTTCTGAACTCTACGTAGTTCATCCCTCTTTTTCCCCAGGATTTCTGCAATCAGGCTGCGCCCATTTGTGGTGTGTGGCTGCATGAGAGAAAAACACAATACACTGGCCACCATTAGGGAATGGTAATGTGGAGATGCCAAGATATTCCCAAAGCAAGACTTCCCCTGGCTCCTCTAGAGTGGGGGGAGGAGGAATGCTGGTCCCTAATCTGTCATATGAAGTCTTTGTTCAAAATCCCAAAATCTTGCAGTTGTGAACAGGTTTTGTTGCTATATTGTCCTTAATGTGTTTCCCTGTGTGTTTTCCACAAGCGGTAAGTTGTATTGGTGGGGAAGTCTCCACACTTCTCCTTCTGCCCAGAAGGTAGGTGTGAGCCAAAAAGGCAGGGAGGGTCCCAGTCATGAAAGAATTTTGGGCTTGGGGAGTGAAAATCTACTGTAAGCAGGTGCTGGAAAGCCCTTAGTACGTGAGGAAGAGTTGCCTTCCCAAAGTGCAAACATAATTTATATAAACTTGCTAGTAACGTGTGTGTGTATTGTGTCTTTATCTTTTATGTGTTTATTATTTGAAAAATGATTTTTGTTTACTTTCTGAACAAGTAGATTTGGTCAGTCTGGAATAACTTACAAGTCAGGGTTAAATGAACACTTTAGTGGTGTTCCAGAATTAGGTTAACTACGAGTTGAGCATAGTGGCCTGCCCATTATTTCCGTTGTTTTTATGAGAGATATCCAGCATAGTCCTCCTTTTCAGTTGTGTTGCTTCACTTGCAAGTGCCCAAAATGGAGACAATACATTTTGTTTTGAGTAAAAAGTGACATTTTTGACCACCCAAATCCATGTTTTGAAATCAAACAAGTAGAAATTATTTGCTGAAGACTGGACTGAACAATAATTTCCTCCTACAACAACTCCTTATTTTGAGTCACTAAGCCAAGATGTTACTGACATGGCTGCATTTTGCATGTATGAGAAAATGCTGAAGGGAATGAATGACATGCACAGAAATTAATGAAGCTGGGTGGAGGCTTGCAAAGGTGCTAAATGGGATAACTTAGGTGGTTGGACAAATGTTGAGAGTATTTGTGGTCAAAATCAGACAGAGGTATGGGGTAAGTAGTGATGTTAAGGAATCAATTCCCATTTGCCTGAATATCTGAGATTTGTCCTTTCCATGTCCTTTATCTTTGATGCCCAGGTGATATCACTGGAGAACCTGGACCACCTGGTTCTGCATCCCAGACAGATGCTTGCCAGCTGTGGGGTGCAGAACATGGTGGTGTTTGCCCCCATCATCCGTGTGCTACAGTACCTGGAGAAGATAGGACAGCTGACAGAAGAGCTAAAGATTTAAGCTGTCGGATTCTTGCAGACAGGTTCATCAGATCTGTTAGCATCATTTCTTTACCCCCAGTACTGAGTGACTTTGTTCCATTATCAGATGATTCCTTCTTCAGGAGTACGATATGATTATGGCAGAGGGAAAGCAGGTGTTTCTGCAAAAAAATTTCACTCTCTTGTTTTTCTCCCACCAAGGCTAGCATAGGGAGCTTCTGTTCAAACATAGTGATGGGTTTTGAGAGGATCATGTGAAAGGCAACATCTGGTAAAAATCCCTTCTCTCCTCAGTGAAGAACAAGTCTTCCTAAACTCTCTGTCACCGCTTATGTAGACCTGACTGTTGGTAATTTGTTCTCCTGTCTCAGACTCTCTCTCCTAGGTTAACAGCCTCCATGACCAAATGCTTCCTGAGAGCCAGGCAGTACATCTTCATAGGTGACAGGATCATCCAAATGGCTGGAAAGCAGCAGGACAATGGCTGCTGTGCCAGTGTGGAACAGCTTTTCCCCAGGCCATGGACATGCAGCCAGAAGCTATTGATCACTAGTCTCTCCTCACGGCAGGTGTAAATTTTGGCAAGGGGCTGTGTTTGCTTATGTTTGCATACTGAGAGAGGGAATAATAAATAGCTACATGGGATACCTCTTGATGAGTATTACTCTGAACACTCTAATCTTGCCGTTCCATGTGACAGACTGTGAGAAGTAACTGTATTCGCTTCTGCTCAGAAGCAAGTTTGGGAACCCTCTGAGAGAAAAACTATAGAATCATAGAATAATTTAGGTTGGAAAAGACCCTTAAGATCATCAAGTCCAACCATAAACCTAACACTGCCAAGTCCACCACTAAACCGTATCCCTAAGCGCCATGTCTACTTGTCTTTTAAATACCTCCAGGGATGGTGACTCAACCACTTCCTTG
This sequence comes from Psophia crepitans, assembly GCA_013399095.1. Taxonomy (NCBI): domain Eukaryota; kingdom Metazoa; phylum Chordata; class Aves; order Gruiformes; family Psophiidae; genus Psophia; species Psophia crepitans. The sequence continues at coordinate 114,630 of VWZZ01002009.1, read as the reverse complement.
GGCAGCCTATTCCTATGTTTGACATCCCTTTTGGTGAAGAAATTTTTCCTTATAACCAATCTAAACCTCCCCTGGTGCACCCATGCTGAGGATGGGAACTCTGTTGGCTTTGTAGAAAGGGGGAAGTCAGCAAAAGGCTGATGATGAACTCTTTGGGATTTTATCTCTCCCACTTCTCCCATCTTCTTCTGACTCTTCTAGAAGGAGAAGAAAGTGGTCTGGAACCAATAGAGTCCAAACAGTTGCTGGCCAGAGTGCCTGCAAACACAAGACCCAGGAGATCCCCTGCTCAGCGGCAGTACTGACATGTTACCCTCTGGGTTCCTGGCTGGTGGAGACACAGCATGAGGTCCAGACATTGCCCAGCTTTCTGCACATATAGCCAGAACAAAGGTGGCTATACAGTGTAAGTTATCTCATTGCTTTCTATGGAATACAAATATGCTTAATTACTGTAATGTGCCCCACAGCTCTTTAAACAGCTAAGCAAGCACTCCAACTAGCTCAGGCCCATAACAATGTGTGGTGTAACTTGTCCTCAGAGTGGGTACAGAGACGGAAATTTTTTAAATAACTTTAGTGTCCCTGAAGTCTTCCTGGTATTTAGCAGATAGGCCCCTTGATAGCCATCACACCTTCCTTCAAACTGTCATCTCTGCTTGAGTCTGGATGCTGGATGGAATAGCTGGTGGTTCTGCTGTAGGGAGCAGGTATTTTCACTTTTTCTAGGTGCCGTAAAATGAGGAGATATAATCACAGCAGAATTGCAGGGTAGGAGAAGAATAAGCTCAGAGAGGAGAAAAGAGCTTTGTTAAATGGAGACTGTCCCCCTGACTGAGCACACCAGTGTCCAGGAAGTGAACTACCCTGTGTGGCAGGTCCTTTCCCTCCAAGGGCCCAGGGAGTAGCTGCTCATCTGTGAACTGGCCAACTGCTTACTGTGTCCTATCCTTTACAGCTCAGAAAAGGAAGGCTATCCAAAGAAGGTAGCAGAGGAATGAGAGGGAAGCAAACGAAGGGACTGATGAGATTGAGATTTCCAGAGGAAGAAGGATCTCTGGCATCTTTCCTCAAAAGAAAGAAATCTTCTCTGTCATTTTCTTCATGCAGCCTCCAGAAAGATGGCACACCTGTGTACCTGGCATATGTGCATGTGTGTCATCAAAATAGCTGATGCAAATAGAGCAGCATTGTGAATTGTGTTTAATATCTGTTTTAGATTGATGCTTCTTCCACACACCTTTTAATTTTAAACTTCTGAGCCTGTCTTCAGTAATTGTGGGCAGGTCTCTATCACTTGCTGCATGACTCATCTCCAGTTGTATGCTCGGTCCCACATTAAATGGAAAAGGCACAGTAACATGATTTTTAGGAAATATCCTGACTTCCAGTGTAGCCTCCTGCCCATGTCTGGCAGTGTTCAAGGTATTCCACAAAGATCAGCTCTGCCAAGCTACTGCAATGCCTCAGGTCGGTTTACTAGAACTGTTTCCATACAAAAAGAGTTTTGTTTGGTCCTTCTGTGAAGAAGGAGCTCCTCGTGTGTAATCAAGGTTGTCACTTAATTGAGAAAGTGGCTTTGACAAAATCAAGAATCTCAGATGGCGTGTGACAAATGGCTCCACAAATATATTACATGTAGTTGCAATTTCACCACAATTATTCTGGTAGAACTTGCTTTATCTAGGACCCCAAACTTTCCCACTAGGTTCTGGTTTGAGCTTTGATTCTTTGTTAATCCTAGAGATGATTCCTCAGCCACAGCATTCAGATCTGGAAGTCTTTATGGTTTTGGTTGAGCCAGTTTACCAACTTGTAACCGGTTTTCAACTTCCATGACTGCTTATCTACTTGCTGGCTAGATTTGGATTTACAGGTCAGAATGTTGTGGTTCAGAGAAGTCACTATGTCTGGAGTGCTGGTGAGACTTTCTCAGTTCAGTGGGGTGAGTAGGAGAAATGAAGCTTGAACCAGAGCTTTGGTATTGGGCCAAGAAGGTTCAGAAGATAATAGGCTTTTTGAGTGGGTTGTGTGGACTTTTGGAGTGTTAGCTAGAAATAAGCTGCACTAGTTGTTTGTGTCCTTTTGTGAAAAGTATGCAAAGCTGCAGGTTTCAGGGTTCACAGCTGTTCTGTGGAGAGAGATCCATGGCTCACCCATGGTTTGAGAGCATTCTTGTGAAGGTTTCCAAACTCCCTTGGGCATAGTTCCATAATTCTCCAAAGCTCAATTCCAATTAACAAATTTAAAGCCTACAATCTAAAGGCCTGCACAAGATTTCTGGGCAAAAACTTCAGATTTGCAGTTCTTTGAACGATCTTGGTGTAGCAGCCAAGCATTGAGAGTGGCATAGAACAGTTGCGTATGTTCTGTCGAGCTTTCTGACCCAGCCAGTTCCTGCTCCTGCGGTGTTTGTCCAGGTGCGTTCTCAGTTCCTTGCTTGCCTTCGGTGCAGTGGACAAATTCTGCTGTCAACGCAATGGAAAGTGGGTGCAGCAGTCTACCTTGGCATTACGGAGAGATTCTTTTGAGAGATTTCATTATGTTATGGATGCTAGTCAGGTTGCAGAAACATTGTGGCCTCACAGATTTTTATGAAACCTGCATGGACTGTGAAATACTCTTAATGCAAAAGTATACTTCACTATCAGAACACAAGGATTTCAAATCCCATTGTATTTTAAGGTGCTACACAGTAGGTACAGATTGTGTGTATGTGTGTGTAAGAGGTGAGCTGGGAATGTTAGTGACTAGGAGCATGAAGTTTGTGGTTGGAAAGGAAAGAAGGCAACAATGAAGGAGGCCCTAGGCCTGTATGAAGCTGCTAATGAGTGTCTAGCGGAGAACAAAGAAGTTGCTTTGATTAATTATTCTGTACTATAGGCCCTCTGACAGATGCGATTCTTTAAAGAAACCAATGACTTCCTCCTCCCTGCAGTCTCCTGTCAAAGTGCTCTGCAGACATCAGTGCTTCCCCAGTACTCTTCTTATACAGAGCACTGATGCTATTGCCTTTTTGTTTCTTCAAATATACTAAAACTTTGGAGTGATTTCCAAGGTGCTCCTGGTCCTTATTCTGAACCATGGAAACTATCTTCCATGATCATACGTATGACCTTTACTAAGTCTCCTCTTCTTCCTTTTCCTTTTTGATTCAAGTTATCTGTGGAGAACTGGTATCTATCAATATGGTTTTGTGTTAATAGTATGTTCCACGTCCTTTGCTTCAGCTGAACAGGGTGTTTTCAGGCGGAGTAGATACCTTATGCCTCGTGTGTCTCGGCTCAGCACTTCTAACACAGAGGCCTTCTCTGAGTCCATTTAGAGAAAGGAAGTGCAGATCTAGAAACAGCACAGCCTTGCTGTGCTTTCGCTATTTCAGAGACTTTGGGTCTACAACACCAGTGCAGCTGTCTGTCACTGCCTTCAATGCAGATCCTTCAAATGTATGTTCCTGTGACCAGGAGCCAGGTTTGCTGAAGGCAAGCAAGGAACAGAGAATGCACCTGGACAAACATGGTAGGAAGACCAAGGTGGGGCAAGGTCAGAGAGAACTCCCCAGTGCTGGCCCTGGTGGGTGCAGCCTCTCTGGCTATGGTTTATTGATCTAGTAGGCATGGTGGTGTTAGTTGACGGTTGGACTTGATGATCTTGGAGGTCCTTTCCAACCTTAGTGATTCTATGATTCTGTGATTGATTTATGACAGATCTGGCTGGTGCTTGCTCTAGGGAAATCTCAGGCTTTAGACAAAAATTTGTAAGTTTGCCTGTCATTCTCAGTAACGTGACCTTCCTTCACAGACAGAAGAATGGGGAGAATATGTCCATCAAAATAAAAAGTGTTCAGTCTGCTTTGCCTAGGAGCCTCACACTGATTTCGACTAACTCAAAGCTCATTTCTGATATCGGTTGGGATATCTGGCCTCTGGTCAGCTATCTAAATCAGTTGAGCAGCGAAATACTCGAGACAAAGACAATGCTAGCACTAAAACAACTCTTGTGCATAATGTATAGCCTCCATGATGTATTCTTTTTCTAGAGTGGCTCAGCAATAGATGTATAATGGAGATCAGTCTTCCAAACGCCATCTGGAAAAAGAGTATAGAGGGTCTTGGGAACAGGGATCCCAAGTTAACTGGAAATTTCTGGGCATCCCAGAACCTGATTTTGCCAGACAAAGAGATCCCAACTGCCTGCTTGAGTAACACCATGTTGGGACCCAGGTATGTAAAGCCTAGGCTGTATCAGCACTATTAAACAGTGCCGGGAAGTATTTCCAGGCACAGAATCACAGCTGTCTGTATTATTAGGACAGTCCCTGTTACATTTCAGCCTGGGCTGTCTCACACAAGTCTCAGATGTAGTTTGTCAGCTCATGCCAAACTGTACCACTCGCAGTAGGCAGTTTACATGGTGACCATGCTTTTCTGGAGATCAGGCTGGTTAAACGGCACAATTGTCTACCCTTCTGTATAGGCTGTCATCAGTGCTAGAAAATGTTCTACATGTCTCATTTGTGAGTTTTAACCTGGCCCTCAGGTTCAAAAACAGAACCAAAATGCTGCACCCCTGTACCCTAGACCTTTCAGATCCGGCCATGAACAACGAGAAACAAGAACAAGTTCCTGAGGCCCCCTCCTTGCAGATGGTGTCATTGCTAATGGGTGTTGCAGGGAGCTAGTGGAGACCTATGTTGGCCAGTATATGTTTCCGTTTCCCTCATTGTATGTGGGGAAGGAAAAAGCAGAGTTATTAGCTCATAAGTGATTTCTGTCTGGTGGTAGTGTTGCTACAGCACTTCTTCATACACATGCAAGGTTGCTTCCGTTCTCAAGCCAAACAGCCTAAGGAGATCGACATCCCCATAACCTGATCCAGAGCTGCTGAGCCTCTGTCCCGAATGATAACACTGCCTTCTGTGTGCTGGGGTGAGCTCTTGCTACTGGCTGCACAGCAGCAATCCATCTCCAGCTGAAACAAAGGGACGCGAGTGACAAGTGATCAGGACCTGGCCTGGGTCACTGATCAGCAAAGTTCTCGCTGGTTTTTTGTGGTGGTTTTTTTTTTTTTTTCCCATGAATAGTCCAGTTGGTCAGATGTCTCCATAGCAGCCTTGCAGGAGGGGATGTTCTGAACTGGTGGATGGCAGCCAAAGTGACTGCTATTGGCTAAGGCGTGCGTGGCACAGTACGCCCATCCCTACTGCTGCCTGCGTGCAGTATCAGGAGTGAGGAAGAGGTGGAGAGAGGCTGTCTCCTCCCCCCATCCCACCTCTTCATTTAGGCTGTGCTAGAAAGAAATTAACCCCCCCCTTAAAACAGCCTCAGTGATTTCAGAGGAAGAGGGCCATTGGAAATTGGGCAGCAAGAGCCCCCAAGATGAGGATAGCCATCCTCCTGAGTCTTCTGTTCCACATGGCAGCTGCTTTTCACCAACTGTGAGTGATGCTGAAATTCTGTTTCTATTTCTTCATGAAGGCATCAGTCTAGGTAGATGGGCCACATTCTATGGCATCAGCTCTTGTGCTTCCTGCTCTATCAGATCGCTCCAAGGGGTAGCTGAGTCATTTACCTTGCCTACAATGCATTAGATTGACTCCTGTGAGTTTAACTCACAAGCCACCTTTTTTGTGGGGCTTCCAAGTTAGACCTTAGGCCCAAGGATGTTTGCTTCTCCAGTTGCCATGCCAGGTCAAATCACTGGTGTCTAGACAGCAAGATTGTTAGCCCACTTCTTCTGAAGGCTGCAAGGGATAGTTTGGGGGAGTTTAGGAGTTAACTGGAGTAAGGGGTTTGAAAGAGCTGTATTTAAGCTAATCAGGCAGAAACTATTTCTCAAGTTATCAGTGAAGCAGTCACTTTGCTGGGTTCACCGTTGCTTTTGGTTATTGACTGCAGTCACGACACATTGCTGAGAAATTCTGCAGTAGCGGGCTGCTGCAGGGAAGCTCTTTTGCATCTCTGAGCCCTCAACCTGATACCACCCCTGATGTCTTCTTTCCTTTGCCTCAGACATTACCTGGCAGTGATCCCTGCAGAGCTCCGCTATCCATCCACCCAAGTTGCCTGCCTCCATATCACCTGTTATGAAGCAAAGCTTCAAGTGAATCTGGTCCTGGAGCGCTCTGCAGGACGTGAGCTCTTAGCACAACAAACCATCCAGAAGGAGAAGACTTTCATGTGCACCAAGTTCTGGGTGAGACACCCGAGGCAAACGTCATCACTGATTTTCCCTTTCAGGAACTGTAAATCCCTTGTGTTACTCCCTAACCAGGGGTGACATGGACAGGGTCTACTTTGCCTTTAAGTGAGCCTGCTAGGAAAGGGAGTGGATGGTGCCTAGGGATGTGTAGCCTAGCACAGTATCGGTTGGTCAGCACTGAATTCCCCTTATGAATCTAATTTTTAAATTGAAAGTTGCATTTGTTAAAATCTACCACACTTCTGGATACATAAGAAGAACCCACCCGTTTCCTTCTTCTCCATCCCAGACCAGATGAAGCAGCTTCAGCTCTCCTCAGAAGGGAAGAGCTAAAGGTCGGGGAAAAGGTGGTTTGCATGACATACTGCAATTTCTGTAGGAAGTCAGGCAGAAACTCAGCTCTTAGGAGCTACTGAAGAGCACTTGGGTGGAAATGGATGTGCTTGTTATTTTTAAACAGCGTCTTAGAGCTGATGCATTGTTGGTGAGATCTTTTAGCAAAGATCTAGGATAAGGCAGGCATGCGTAAACAGTATACCTTCTATTATACAGTATATTCTGTGCTGAGACTGCTGGGGTCCAGGAAGACCTTCTGGTTGTCTTTTCTAATCTGGCTTTCTTACTTGTACATGCTGGGTAGTTCTGAAGGCCTTAGCATTTGAGGCTGTGCTACAGCTTGATCTCTCTCCTTTGATTCTCTGCTACCATCTCCCATCATTCTGGCATCTGCCCATCTTCCTGACCAAATCTGAAGACTAAGAGGTGTCAGGCACCTGCAGAGGCAAAATTCCTTAACCGGTGAGGAAAAGGACAGATTCCATGACATGCAGGGCCTCCACTGTCATGTAGGACTGAGTGAGATCTGGATGTGTTCTGGATCCAGATATTGGAGGGGATGTCCTGGGACAGGTGGAGAGGAACTGGTTAGTTCTTCCACTTCACTCTCAATTCCTGCTCAGGCTCTCACAGATTACCTGGGGGCTGCGTGCTCTCCTCTCTCTCTCTGTACAGGTCACACCTCCAGCAGATGGCACAGAGGAGATTGCCACTGTCAAACTGATGATCACAGGTGAAGGGGTCAATGTGGAGGAGAAAAAAAAGGTCCTGATCCGCAAAGCCAGCAGTGGTACCTTCATCCAAACAGACAAGCCCATCTATCAACCAGGGCAGACAGGTGAGAGCTGCAAATGGGAGCAATGGTGGGCTTCCTGCTGGTAACACCGTGTGGAAAGCCTGCAATTGTCTGGAATTCATGGACAAGCCCTAGCAGAAGGCTTTGAGACAATGTTTCTTGTTGATGAGATGTTTTCAGTGTTTGCAATGTCCAGCTGGTAGTTACGGTGAAGTTGCAGGAGGCAGTAGGTCCTTCCCTGTGGTATCTTACATGTGGGAATGTCTGTATTAGGTGTTATCACAAATGTGTATAGAATGGAGACAGGAGCTGGGGAAACAAATAGAGCAGGGGTCTGTGGGGAAGGACTGAGATCTGACAAGTATATTCCTGATTCTCTTGCCTTCAGTGAAATTTCGCATCGTGACTCTGGATGAGGAATTCATTGCGCTCAATGATTCGGTAAGCCAGCCAGACATGGGGGGCTGTGGAAAAGGCTACCTTGTCCCATGCGTGGATCCTACTTCCTTTCTACCCTGCTCATCTGCCGAAGCTTCAACTTTTCCACATTTGTCCCTGGGCCAGGCTTGATGAGTGTCGAAAGGATAATAGTAACTCAAGTAAAAGCTGCTGACTCAGGAAGATGACCGAGATGTAAATGTCTCTTGCTCGTTTTGGTAAAATGGTCCTGCAAATATAATTATGCGACATATTGATCCTGATGTGATGGTGTCGTGTGGGGAGTGAATAGTTTGCAAGTCAGGTTTTCCTGGACGTGTGGCGGGAAGGGGTGCTCTTGATCTGGCTCCTACAACTTGGAACAATGGGAAATTCTGATTAGACATTGGGACAAATTTTTTAATTGCAATGATGATCAGATATTGAAACAGGTGCCCAGCGAAGGCATTTTCATCCTTGGCAATGTTCAAAACTCAGCTGGAGGAGATTATGAGCAGTCTGCTCTAAGATGACAGATTCAGCAGAGTGTTGGACTACATGATCTCCAGAGGTTCTTTCCAACCTATGTGACCCTATACCACGGTAACCCCCTTAAGACTGCAGCTGAGCCACAGCAAGGTCTGTTTGGGTAGTGAGTTTACCTGATGGAGGTCTCTGCCCGGAAGTCATTAGCAAGTGCTGGGTGACCTCCAGATTGGCTTTTCATTTCCCTTTCTCCAGTCCTTACTGTAATGGACCCACTCAGTATTTCTCCTTTTTGGTGACATTTGTTTTACTTTATATTGTTGCAGTGCTCTAAATTTCCAAATCACTAGTTGCACATCCTTCAGAGAAGGCTCTGCATCTGAAGTACTTTGTGTGTGTTGCTGTCTTCTAATGTTTTTGCCTTTCTCCCCCCAGATTTCCCTGTTTCTCCAGGTAAGTGATGCTGAAATCTAGTGCTACAGTGATGTTGATGGCAGCCATTTCACTAGGTTATTCATATGTAGTTTCTGGTAGATTTTACAGACTCCTGAACGGAATAGTAGAACTTAAGATTTCTTAAACTAACATACTCCTTACAGCTTTCTTTTTTTATGCACTTACTTGAGGTTATGCTCCCCATTACTTCGGTAGAAATTTGAGTTGTTCTAGATTTACAAGAGTATAGACAGATCAACTTAGAACTTTAAAAAAAATTAGAACTGTGAAGGATCTTTCCTTGAGATCAGAATTTACATAAGTGTAGAAGGAGACTTGGATGCTGACAGCAGAATCTGAGCATTATATTGTATTCAAAAGTTCTTGACTAGCCTATGCCAAACCACACTCCTTAGCAACAGAACCTGGTAGTCTGCAGCACTGAAATTCTGAAGCTCGATTTCTATGGGCTGTGAATCAGTGAGATGCTGGAACAACTGTTTCTTTCTTTCTCATGGATGTAGGACCCTAAGAACAACCAGATAGAGCAGTGGCTGAACGTGGTCCCCCAAGACGGCATTGCAGATCTGTCTTTCCAGCTAAGTGATGAGCCTCTGCTGGGGACATATGTCATCAACGTAACCAATGCAAAAGCATATGGCACCTTCTCCGTTGAGGAGTATGGTATGAGTGTGTGTGGGATATGTCTGAGCTCCAGAGAGCACCTTGCACTCTTGATCCAGGAAGCTGGGTGTTTATTCCATGATAACCATCCTGGGCGCAAATGGAAAAAGTAACAGCATCTGTCACAGAAAGGAGTCTGAGCTGAGGCTGCGGAGAGAGAGACCATTTTGGGACCTTGGGCCAGTGTGTGGGAGGAACGTTGTGCATGTTCCCAGACCTTTGACATAGCTGATTCCTGCAGATCTCTGCGTCAGACAAAACAAGATCATTTAGGATGGACTTTTCCAGAAAGTATGAAGTCCAGGGATATCCCACTTCTCTTTCATCCCCTAATTAACTGGGTTGGGACGCTAGTCTTCTCTCAGTGCAAATAGAAGTGCAGGGACATGGGTATGTCTGGGTTTTAGTTTGGGACAGAACAGTCAGCCACGGACTACACACAAATCTGTTAAAGAAACATTTCCTGGCTCTTATTCTACTATAATCCATCTTCATGTTAATTCTCTGGAAAGGCTGTCCCTGGTCAGTCTTTCCTACAGTTCTCTGTTTTTTCCTTCCAGTGCTGCCAAAATTTGAAGTGATCTTTGAGGTGCCAAATCAGATTTATGCACTAGATGAAACCTTCCTGCTCCGGGTATGTGGCAGGTGAGGACTGCTTGAAGGGATGGCCCTGTGTTAACTTCTGGCCTGATGAGCACAAAATGGCTAGGTAACCATGAGGAGCTCGAGTGAAATTTACTACACTTCAGTTATGGGAGGCCAGAATCTTCCACAGCAGCTGTTTGCACCCTGATGCAACACAAAATTTTCCCGTAACTATCCTTCTGGTACTCTAATGGCCCTTTTCTAAAAACACTCCACAAGTCTCTACACACAAAACCTGGGGGAACAACCTACCCTTTGACAGGCAGCCATTTGTGGAGGTAGAATGGCAGATGTTTGATGTTCACCTCCCTGCAGAACAAACTCATGGGAAGCGAATGGAAGCTTTTCCAGATTATACTCTAGGGAAACTAGAGAGGCAAAAAGGAATTGCCCCACATACAGTCCAAGGACACGCTAGAGTTAACAGCCTTATGTAAATGTGCTTTCTTAATGAAAGGCACTTTCTTAATCACCCATGCTTCTGCTCGTAAGATGATGCAATGCCTTCAGCGTATCCTGGGGTTGTTGCAGGTGATGCTGATGTAAAATGCAGAGCTCTGTGCTGTGAGTCAGCACCTACAACACTGGTTTCCCAGAATAGATTGGTCTGGCCTTAGTTATATCACAGAGTCCTTGAGCTCCCATCACTGCAGTGCCCTAGCCTCACCGTGCTTACTGGGGCAGGGCTCCTGGGCCTGAGGTATGGCCACCACTCTTGTGCTATGTTGTGAGTATCTGTTAATAAGTGGACTCTGGGGCTGTGCAAAGCAAGCCCTGTGATCCCTCGCTGTGTGTGACTGTCTCTTCTTTTCCCTGCTCCCCCAAACAGGTACACCTATGGGAAAGGCGTCCAGGGGATGGTTCATGTGAACCTTTGTCAGAAGATAGCCCCCTTCCTGCCCAGTGCTTCAAAACCGGATCTCTGCCAGGAATTTAACAACCAGGTGAGATGCCGTATTCAGAGACATTGGTGCTCAGCCCCAGGGTAAGGCAAGGCTGCTGGAGGCTTTAGCTGAAATTGTAGTGATGTTACCCTGTGGTTTTGGCTGCTTGGCCACTGGTCTGCTGGTGCTGCCTCTTAGTAACGGTGCTTGGTGACTATGACTGGGTGTGCATCGTGTGCCTGCTCCGCATCCTGCCTGTGTCAAAAGGCAAGCTCTCTGAGAGCGGGTATTTTTGCGCTGCTGTTTCTGCCCTATTCGGGTAACTTCTAACGTAAATGCCTTGCTCAGACCTTGCTTCCTCTCTCTGTACTTTCAGACAGACAAGACGGGTTGCTTCTTCACAAATGTCAGTCTGTCTTCTTTCAGCCGAGACTTTCGGTACTATCAGGACAGCATAGTGGCAGAGGCCTCGGTGGTGGAGGACGGCACAGGTAACTCTGGAAACACCTCTGGGAAGAGACACGTGAAAATGCACTAATCGTAGCAAGAACCCTGGAGACTTTCAGGCTGGCAAGGGCTCTGAGCTTTTTGAGCCTGTTGGGGCCTGCCATCTAACCTCACAGATACAGACAGAGCCACCAGTTTCTGACGGCATCACACACTCACTCCGAGTGCCTGTGTTCTCAGGTGGTGAAGCTTAGGGACCTCTCTAAGGGCTAGAAGTAAGTGGGAGAAAGACTGGATACCCAGAGCCCTGGGCAGATCATCTCCATGGTATGAAATGGGTGTGCAGCTGAACGTGTGTATCAGTGGGTCACTCTGCAGGGAAATTGCTGAGGGGTGCTTGGCTTCCTTGCTCCCTCCCTTATATTTCTGTCTCGCTGCTTTCATTCAGAGATAACCGTCAATGCCTCCCACACATTACTCATCTCCAAGATCGGCGGGATGGCCTTGTTTGATGATGTGAATTCTTACTACCACACTGGAGAGATGTACAGGGGGAAGGTAATTCCCAGTTACAGTCCTTTGGAGGGGAGATGGTGAGCAATGCCTTCACAGCGACTGTTACGTACTGTCTTGTCTGACCTCACCTCCAACCAGGGGCTTGGGAGGGCATGAATGACTCCCAGAGACAAAATTCTTGAATTGTCAAAAGTGAGAAAAACATTGCCATTTGCCAAATATGCCTTGAGTAGTAGCAGCTATGAGAATCCACGTGTGGAGTGCAAACCCAAACATCTGGAATTTCACAGCCAGGAGGCCTTCTGCTGTGAAGGGGTAGAGAGCATGGGGGTAAATGAGCGTGGTGGTACAAGTGATAATAGGGGTGACCAGTAGCAGTGTAGGTAACATTGTTGGTGACTGAAAGGGTGACCTTGCTGTCTTTGGAAATGCTGCTCCTGACTCAGAGAAGCAGGAGCCTTTCTGCTGATTAGACTCTTCTGCACTTCTCTTGCTCACCATGATATTCTCAGATTAAAGTCATCGACTACCAAGGCAAGGCACTGAAGCACAAAAAAGTCCTCCTTGTAGTAAGCTGCGGCGAGCAGCAATTTAAGCAGATGTACATCACTGGGGACTCTGGGACAGCTTCATTTAGCCTGAACACAACTGCTTGGAACAGCACCTCGGCCTCCTTGGAGGTAAGTGAGGAAGGGTCTGTCTCTTTGGCAGGGGTACACATGGATCTCAGAGCTATTTACTCCCCTGCAGACATCTTCCCCGTTCCTTCTTGAAGGACAGTAATTCAAACCTGAAGCACCTCAGCATGTTCTGGATCTTGGCTTCCTCTTAGAGCTTTTTCTCCATATCACAGTTGCTTTCCTCATGAACTCTCTACACAGAGACCTGTGCTATGGTGTTGCTCAGACCCAATCTGAGCTTCGTACCAAGCCACAGCTAGGGTGATTTGCAGCTGACTTTCTTAACTAGAGAAATTAACCATGGGTTTTTTGCTTTTTTATTTTTTTGTCTCACCAGGCAAGTGTCCTCCATCAAGATTTGGATAAAGATCCTGGGACAGTTGATTTGAGTTACCAGCGAGCCTCTCATTTCATACGTCCTTTCTACAGCACCAGCAGGAGTTTTATCTCTATTGTCCGTGTGCCGGAAACGATGCCCTGTGGTAAAAAACAGGCTGTTCAGGTGGACTTCAGAATTTACCAGGAAGACCTGGAACATGGGCCCAAACGTGTTATTTTCTCATACTTTGTGAGTTTCTGGGGAAGTGCTAGTGGGTGATGGCTCAGGGCACAAGATCAGCATCTCCTACAGATTCAAGCTATTTCATGTATCAGCAACAGATTTGACTCAGCCCAGGACAGGCAGCTCATCCAGCCATCGTGGGGCTGGGTCCTGGTTTCAGTTGTGGGGCTGCTGTAATAGCAAGAGAGGCAGCACGTTTCTTTTGGGCTCTGCACAGGCGCAGGGCAGGTATTAGCCTTACCTGTCCTCCCCTAAGTCTCTTGAAGCCCTGAGCTCTCCCTGCTGCCTGAGAGCAAGTAAAGCTCACATCCCTCCCCCATCCCCATTTAATCTCCAGTTTCAGGATTACTTTGATCTCCAGAGTGGTCTCAAAGACTATGTAACTGGCATTCCCTTCCCTTTCTGTATTTCCCTTCCCTAGGTCACAGGGAAAAGAGGGATAGTCCATGCAGGTCAGAAGACTGTTTGGGTTGGGCTGCCAAGAAGTAAGTGCACTCTGCTGTTTCATGTCTAGCAAATACAGTGGTCTGTGGCATCCTCTCTTATTTGGATATATGGCATAAGCCCCTCTGCAATTTAGAGGTGGCTCACCACTTTTCTGTTGCATCAGAGCAGCGTGCCTTTCCAGCTTTCATGTTTCCTTTACTGTCCTGCTTTGTACCGAGACAACAATATTCAGCATTTCCCAGCTCATCCTCTTTTCTTCATTTTCAGAGAAATCTCCTTTTGCTGCCCCTGCAAGCAGCATGAAACTAAAGCTTTACCCTCTATCAAAACTATCCTTCTTTAATTTGCAATTGTGTCTAAATATAATCTTTGAGTAGTTAGGATGCCACAGCTTATCAGTTTGATGGGTGTTGACTCACTATTATCTACTTCTCCAGCTCTTTTTAAAACCTAAATAATAGATGCTTTGGGATAAAAGTCACCTCTTTGTTGGTGATGGTATGGGAGATGTTTGGTAATGGGAGGCTTTGAAAGATATCCGACACTCTTACTCCTTGTGGAGCTAAAGTTGTACTCCAAAGAGGTGTTTCGTCTCGATGTAATGAACAGAACCAGGAATAGTCTTTTGCTGGTCTTAAATACCAGATCCAGAGATGTGCTGATTGTTTAAGCGGTCTCCAGAAACCTCCTTGGTCCTGAAAGACTTCAGGAAAGGAATAAAACAGGCATATGCAGAATGGCAAATGCTGTTCAATGTACATTTTCACTACCAAATCTACTTTCTCTTCTTCCCCCTCTCCTCCATCTAGTGCTGAAAGGCTTCTTCTCCATCCCTCTTACCTTCAACTTGATCTATGCCCCAGCTCCAAGACTTGTTGTTTATGTTATCTTCCCTAATGGAAAAATAATTGCTGATTCTGCCATCTTCAGTGTCTCCATGTGTTTCAGAAATAAGGTAGGATTTGTGACTGAGGCCGTGACTAAATGTGTGAGTCTGTATGTGTCTGCTGCAATGAAAGGAGAGACTGAGAAATACATATGTATAGCTGTGAATGGCTGGTGCTGCGTGGGCTGCTGCCACGTGAACTGCAGTATGTGAACGCTGAAGTGTGCTGTGATGTATGGAGCAAGTACGTGCTGAGCGTTGTAGGGGCTGCCGCAATGGTTGGGAAGGGCAGAGAACTGCTGCGTCTGTCTCCATAGGCTTGTATAGCAACTGCAGCACGGTAGGATCAGCAGGTTATTAGTGTGATTCCCAGCAGAGCTCAAGGCTGCTCTGCTGCTGCAGCAGGCAGATTTGTTAGCATGTGCTGTTGGGAAGACAGCTGAAAATGGCTGATGGAAGAAATGGATTTTACTGGTCATCCAGAAAGACCTGAGTGCTTGTGGTCATTGTGACATCCATAGGAATCTGCTGTCTTGGCTGTGTCTTGCACTCCAAAAATGAACTTCTGTGGACTGGCACTACCCCTGGTCCACAGTTGTTTATCTGCCATGGACAGTCAGATTCAAGCAAGAACAGGAAGCGTTTCAGGAAAATCAGTCCAACCCTATGAAGATCCTGGAGATAAGGACTAGGCTTATTTTTTACCTGGGGCAACAAAAAAATAAAAAAAAAAGTCAACTGTGTGAGGTGTGTATTCATGGCTGGCTGGTTTGCTGGGTAAAGAGCGTGCTGTGTTCTGACGCAGGAATGTCTCCAGTACTGTTAGCTGCGCACAGTGATGGTTCCCGCTCTGCCACGTTTCCTGTTAGAACCTCAGTGTGATGGTTTATAAAATACCTTCTGGGGGGGTCCTTGGGAGATTCCTCAGATTTTCATTCTAGGCAAGTTACAAGGACTTGCGTAGGATGGAAACTCTCTTCATGGAGGTCCTTTCCCTGCTCAGGAAGTGATATGGTGGCCAGCAGCAGCAATGTTACTCACTTATTGACTGCATTCTTCCCATCCAGGTGGAGCTGGGCTTCTCAACGCCCCAGACCCTTCCTGATTCAGAGGTTGGTCTCCACCTTCTGGCAGCTCCTGGGTCCACATGTGCTGTCTGGGCTGTGGATCAGAGCGTCCTTCTGCTGAAGCCAGGAGAAGAGGTCAGCCGCTCCTTGGTGAGTGAGCCTGCTCCAACTTCTTTCCTTCCCTTGTACTGACATGAAGAGGGAGGCAGATAGACAGGCAGGCTGTGCAGAGCTTACCTCCCAAGGAACTCAAAGCACTGCCCAGAAAGATCAGCAGCACTCTCAGTGTGGCACGGGTAAGGATTAGGGGGCATGAGTTAAGAAAGAGGCTGAACATCACTCAGAACACCGTGGTGGTAAATGAGCTTCTGTTGTCCTGTCTCGTGTTCAGTTCAGCAGGGTGTGCTGGCTCTATTAGAGGAGAGCCAGGGAAGAGCGACAGTGAGCCTGGGCTTTCTGGCATGCATTCACGCACAGTAGCCAGGAACAATGCAAATGGGCTTGGGTGTATGACAAGAAGGAAATGCCAGGTTTTATTTGTGCTGATTTTGTTTTTTTTCCTTTTTCTTGCTTTCCCAGATCTATGGGCTGTTCCCATCTGTTTATAACTCCAGATATCCTCGCCAAGTGTCTGAAGATGATCATTCATGCGGGTTCCCAAATTCTGATGAGCCTGATGTGTTTACAGCATTCAGGGTAAAAATGGTTAATTTGGTGGGTTGGGATAATTCATGAATTGAGGGAAGAGTGGCCCTCTGACTCTACCAATATCCTAGGAATGCTGTCACAAACAGCACAGGGAACAGGCCCAGTTCAGGCCTTTGTTACTCACTTGTTATTTGAATAAGTGACTTGAAATTGTTAACCAAGAGTCATTTTTTGTGTGGTTACTGCACTTTGGTTGTGTGATTCAGGATGCCAAGGATGACTGGTTACTTTAATTGGATTTCACGTAGTACGTTTAATAGTAGCAGGAGCAATTGCACTGTGCAGGTATGTTTGAAAAAGAATAAATTTGGCTGACTCAGGGCAGATGAATTAGCTCAGAAGACCTTGTTTGCCCATTGCTGAGGATCTGAATAATTCTCAAAATGAATCAAGAGAATACTTTCCCAAGCCAGAGGACAGCCAAGTCCCCACTGCATGAGGGGACAAGAAGGCATAGGGTAGAGAGCAGAGAGGAGAGGACAAGCTTCTGGTGCATCAGTTCTTTTATTTCCTACAGGAAATGGGGTTGAAAATTATGTCCAACACAAATATCAGGAAACCCAGAGTGTGTCCAACCACTCCATCGACGACTATGCTGCAGGGAACAGCAATGATTACTTCCAGGCCCATGTTGATATTTGCAGAGCCCCATAAAACGCATAACAGTAAGTATTTGCCAACTGTTTCTTCTTACATGGGGTGCTCAGTCTTTTAGGTGAAAGCAGTCCTGGGTTTGAGCCGAGGCAGTACTTGCTGTAATTGCAAATGGAGGAGCGAGAGTGTTCCCTGGCTCTAAACCTGCTGTGCTAGTGTGAGGCTGCCTGGGGCTCATGGCTTCTGGCTCTGAAATGTTAGTCAGCTGTCTGGATCCCAAGTCTTACCTCTGAGGTGAGGGAATGGTTGCCCTTCCCTTGGTGCCTACGAATGCAAGTGAGGCCTCCAGCACCTCTGCTGTTTGAAATGAGGCAAGAAACTTTAAAATTTGGGATAGCACCTTCTGTTCCAGTGCTGTGCTTCCCAAGAGCTGATTAACTGATCTGCAGCCTGAGCTGGGCTGGAGCCCCTCTGCTGTAAACCAGGGCCCGAGGACCCTGTGGTGACTGAGTCTTTGTTATTTCCAGCAGAACATCTGACCACATCTACCTATCAGCCCAGCATGTTTTCATCTGTTTCTTCAGCCAAAGAGAAAGTACACAAGCCCTTCCCCAAAACCTGGATATGGGATTTGTATTCTGTGGGGTGAGTAAACTGAGCTGTGGGGTCTAGTCGGGGTGGCTTAGTGTGACCGAGAATGGCAGCAGATACAACTGGGTTTAGATCACAAGCTGCTGAGGAAGATGTCTAAGGATGTATGTCATGGGGCTCATACCTGTCAGGCCGTTTCTCATCAGAGCTGATGTCTGCATCAAATGTGTTTTCCAGTACTAGGTGATCGTACAGAAGTATTGTCCGTTCATGGGAGGTGGGAAGATAGGAAAGCAAGTGCGGTGCAGCACAACAGCTTGGTTTACTGCCTGCACTCTGCTTGTGGTAGCCCTGTGGGCCAGCATTTCCCAAACTGTGCTCACAGGATGTATCCTGGGATGCAGGGGAAGCTGATCTACACAGAAGTCATAGGACTGGGAGCTGTGTCCTGTGAGAAAGGCTCAGTGAGTACACAGGTCTACTGAGGGAACTTTTGGAGATTTTTCATCTCTGACTTCAAGAATTTCTTGTCTGGACATTGGCTTGGGCCAGATGCCCCTATATCTGCCCTTTCCCACCTCCACTGTCCTTCCGGCTACATTCATCTCTTCACTCCCTAGCAGCAGATATCTCCTATGTGATTTATCCACCAGAATGAGCTATCAGTGTCTCACAGCAAGGTGAATGGCTGGATCTGTCTCTTCTGATGAGTTCTACTGATGTTGAGCCAGTCTTGTTGCTTTTCTGGTGTCTGGCTCTCCATCCCTTGGCCAGGAAGAATAAAACTACTGACATCTGTAAAGCATTTTTAGATATCCAAAGGGCAAGTGCTGTCTGAGAAAAGCACCGAGTGCGACTGATGGCATCTTGTGGCCATGTAACCTATTGTCAAAAATGTTCTGTTTATATAAGCATCTGAAGCAGGGGTCCCTCATTCCACAAGGACCTACTTGTAACCCTACAAGGACTAGAAGTTCAGCAGAGGTTAGAGGTTAGACTGAGGTTAGGGGATGAGGTGCACTGGAGAGAATGGCACAGACCAGGTCACCTGTTGCTGCATACACCAAGATTCAGTTAAATGCTTCTGTTGCTCTTCTCCTCAGTCCCAGTGGGAGCAAGAATGTCACTGTTACTGTGCCTAACACCATCACAGAATGGAAAGTGGGGATGTTCTGCACAGGACCTAAAGGCTTTGGACTTGCTCCAACCTCCAGTCTGCTTGTTTTCAAGCCCTTTCTTGTGGAGCTCGCACTGCCATCTTCTGTGATCCAGGGTGAGACCTTCATCTTGAAGGCCATAGTCTTCAATTACCTGCAGCGATGCATGAAGGTAGGTGAGCCCTGATAGGCTCAGCAAGAAAAGCAAGGTATGGGTAAGTAGGAGATGGCTGAAATCTATGGCCTGTGATGTTTATCTTGTTGCCACCTGCCATCCCTGCTGCCCCTTCAGATCCAAGTGACCCTGAAGGAGTTTACGCACTTCCAGCTGAAGCCATGCAAAGACTGTGTCTATAGCAGCTGCTTATGTGCTAATGAAACCAAGACCTTTCAGTGGACTGTCACAGCTGAGCAACTAGGTGAGAAAAACAGGGAGATGGGATGGTGGATTTGGGAAGGAATGGGACCAAGGTGGGGATGTTTTGTAGGAGCTGACATGGAGAGAGGACTTGTTTGCCCTGTTAACCAGAGGACTTGTTTGCACTCATCCTAAGGTCATGATTACTTGCCGGTCTATGCTAGGAAGTACAGAATCATGTAGGGCTGTGACCCAATTTTTTTTTGTCAACAGGTGACTTCTGTTGTACTAATGGGAAGTGCTTCCTCAGATGATGTTTTATGTACCTAATTGTGTGTTATTTTTCAGGGCTCACAAACATCACCCTCATCACAGAGGCTGTGGCCACCGAAGAGCTCTGTGGCGAAGAGATACCATTTGTCCCAAGCGAAGGACAGAAGGACATGATCACCAAACTCCTTCTAGTCCGGGTCAGACAAGCTCTTCTGTTACGCAGATCTAAAAGTGGGCTTTGTGCAATTCCCAGATTTTGTGCAGGTTAATTCTGGAAGTTAGCCCTTGCTATTGGAAGTGTATAATCAGAATCTCAGGGCCTGAGGTTTCCCGACCATGAGGGCTGATGGACGTGGGAGCTAGAGGGGTATCCTCTACTTCATACCATAGAAAACTTTAAATATCTACACTGTCTTATGTCCTCGCTCCTGAGGTCTCTGCTGAACCTTACAGCATCAGTTTCACAGAATCACAGAATCGTAGAGGTTGGAAGGGACCTTGAAAGATCATCTAGTCCAACCCCCCGGCCAAGGCAGGACCACCTAAAGCACATGACACAGAACGTGTGCAGTCGGGTTTTGAATGTTTCCAGAGAAGGAGACTCCACAACCTCTCTGGGCAGCCTGTTCCAGTGCTCTGTCACCCTCACAGTGAAAAAGTTTTTCCTTATATTAACCCGGAACCTCCTATGCTCCAGCTTAGACCCGTTGCCCCTTGTCCTATGTTTCACAGGCATTTAGAAGTTATGATATGTTTCCTTATCTGAAATGAAAATGATTGGCAATAATTTACATTTTTATGTGATGATGATGTTACAACTGTCCAGCCTGAATCAGGATTTTGCCCATATCTATTTCTAATTCACTTGTAATACTGTTTCTTTCCTGTGCACTCATTATAATGCTACTTTTATGTGCTCCAACAGCCAGAGGGAGTGTTGGTAGAAAAGGCTCACAGCTCCATCCTGTGTCCCAAAAAAGGTAGAGAGATTATTTTCTTTTTCACCCTGCTCATCCCCCCATTCTGCCTGACTACCTCCTGTTTCTTTCCACTTTTTGAAATATTTTCTCTGTCAACACAACGAAGCTACAGGAGCATACTCTGGTTGTGGTGCCAGCTAGAGCTTCCCCTGGGTGAGATGTAAGGTCCAATCTTTTACCATCAGCATCCCTGATACTAATGTGATATCTTGAGTCCTTTTTCTCCTGTGGCAACAAAACCAGATGACTGAACATGGTGAGGCTGGAGGTGATCATTTAGGATTGCTGCTCCTATCTTGAATTTTATGGTGTATGACAGGGCTGTTAGCACATTTTGAGAGCATGAGGTGCATTGAGAGGACGTACCTGAAACTGAAATCTGAAATGAGATGGGGTAACTTTTGTAAAGAAAAGCAAGAAGGTGGTTTTGACCAGAGAGGGTTTGTGGAAGAAGATCCTCTCAGCCTCTTCAGAAGGAGGGCTGTTAGGATAGTGCAGTCACAATGAGATTGACAGAGGGAGTTGAGGGTGGAATGGGACAGGGGTTTTGAGGTGATCTGCAGCCTCTGTGACAGGAAAATGGGATGTTAGCACAGAACAGTCTTGAACAGTCTCTGGGGATTTTGAAGGCTGTTTTCATCAGAATCTTTTTCTTTTCGTCCTCCCCACACATCTTACCTCACTGGTGCTAGGGAATCCAGCGCAGGAGTCTGTGTCCCTGATGTTGCCTCTGAATGTGGTTGAAGGTTCAGTCAGAGCCACCGTCTCGGTCACAGGTAAGGAATTCAGCTATGATAATACCTTTCCAAATCCCATATCTCTGAGTTTAGCTCTAGGAAGGTCCAAACCCAGAACCCCACTGTGTGGAGGACACAGTGGAACTTAAAGCTGGCTGAACAGAGGTGTCACCACACTGCTGTGCTGGGGCTACCTTGCCTGGTGCACTGCTGGGAATGGGTTACAGATAGGAGGAGGTGAATCCCCAAACCTCCTGCCCAGGAGGTGGTCAGGATGCCTGCACTTTGTTCCAGGTGACCTCCTGGGGACGGCACTGCAGAACCTGGACCACCTGGTGCAGATGCCCCATGGCTGTGGGGAGCAGAACATGGTGCTGTTTGCCCCTATTGTCTATGTGCTACAGTACCTGGAGAAGACGAGGCAACTGACTCCTGAGATCAAGGAGAGGGCAACAGGATTCCTGCGCAATGGCAAGGACAACAGACCCACCTTGCTCCTCTGCTTTCCCCTGTGTCCAACCTACCAATGATTGCCTACTCCCCTTCCCCCCCAGAGCACTATCCCATTCATTCCCTGCACAGTGATCTCACTAGTGATCATTCTGAGCACTAACGTCCTATCCTGCTTCCCAGGGTACCAGATACAGCTGCAGTATCAACACCCTGATGGTTCCTACAGTGAATTTGGTACCAAGGATGAGTATGGTAATACTTGGTAAGTCCTGGGCTCTCTCCCTGCTGTCTACCTACTCTGACCGCCTGGAGTGGGCAGCTTTCTACTTCTTGAATCCTTTCCATCCTATTGGACTCAGAGTGCTCCAGATGCTTTGTGAGCTAGGACATCCAGAGATATATAGCTGTCGTTGGGATGAACTGTCCTTGGACCAGCAAATAAGGAATAACAGAACAATAGTTGAGGAGAGACCCACCAGTTTTAAATTCCCAATTTATTTTCCCCTTCAACTTCTGCTTAGATTCTTTCTTTCCACTCCTTCTTCCCTCTCATTCATTCTGTCTCTTTCTGCTTCTCTCTTCCCTCTGTCATGCCTTTTCTTCTGTTCTCTCTCAACCAGGCTGACTGCATTTGTGGTTAAATGCTTTGTGCAAGCCAAGTCATACATTTTCCTGGACAACAGGATCATCCAAGCCGCTCTCACCTGGCTGGAGTCCCACCAGCTTCCCAATGGTTGCTTCAGAAATGTGGGCCAACTGTTCCACACGGCCATGAAGGTAGGAACCAGAGCACCTTGAAGGATAACTCTAAGCAGTTCTTGCCAAGTGTACTGGTAATTGTTTAATTCACTTTCCTGTATTGTTCTGCTTTCTTGTGTAGGAGCAAGCCAGGGATAGGTGGGACCTTTACTGAAAAGCTTCAGGTCTTTGTGTATTAACTTTCCCAGATTTTTGGATGTTTATGCTTTTTGTAGGGAGGTGTGGATGGGGAAGTCCCCTTGGCTGCCTACATCACTGCTGCATACTTGGAGGCAGGAGAGACACCAGAGGTAAACACTGGGGTTCTTTGCCGTGCCCTTGCCTTAAGATCTGAATCCTGAAGAGCTTAGCTGTGTCACTGAAGCAGGCAACACAGTGTCTTGGAGAGGCTTGTGGACTAAGTAATTGGGTAGGGGAGGATGAACCTAACACTTCTTGGGAAAAAGCCTCAACTGTCCCTTGTGGAGGACATTGCTGATGGATGAGAAGGTGGGGTTAGACTACAGGGAGCCACTGGAGTTCATGGCTAGACACTATGCTCATTTCCTAGGTTTTGGCTGCTCATTCTTGCTCTCCCTCCCTCCATCCTCCTATCCCCTCGTACTATACATAGCTGAGAGCTAGCGGTGAGTTGTTAGGGAGGACAGGCTAGTGTAGCTGCTCCCACAGTTAAGTAAATAGCCATAATGACATTTGTAATATGTTTTAGCTTTCCAGAAAGTGCAAGCCTGGGAATGGAGTACTGTAGGGAGATACATGTGATGCAGGACACCTGGAATTGCACACCGAAGTAGTAACAAGAGGCAATTCTTACAAGTGCTAAGATCATAACTAATTACTCTGTGGTACTGGAAGTTAAAAAAATATAGTCACGTGATGCAGGAATGCTATTTCTATAGACTTTGAGAAGCAAAATTCTCTGGAAATAAGTAAGTGAAAGAGCAGTGCTTTTCACTGCAACTGAAAGCAATGAGCTTAGGGAAAAAAGCAAGATAGGTGGAAATTAACATTCTTTCTGGCAACAGATGTCCTTCAGGTAACTTTTTTTCACCATGAGGGCAGTTGAAACAGGTTGCCTGGAGAGGTTTAGTTATCTCCATCATAGAAGGTTTTCAAGACCTGACTGGATAAAACCCTGAGCAACTTGGCCTAATCTCATAGCTAACCCTGCTTTGAACAGGAGATTGCATTAGAGACCTTCAGAGACCCCTCACAATCTGAATTATCCTGTCGTTTGGCAATTCGGTGAACTGAGTTTTGGCTGAATTTCATCGAGGTGGCTTTTCATGAAGCTAGATGACAAATATTTAACATGTACTGTGCTCTGCAAAAGAATGAAACAAAAGGACAAGGACCTTCATCCTGGTAGAAAATTAACAGAGAGGTTGTTGCAGGTCTTAGGAACCAGTTTTGTCATTTAGGAAGGAAAGCAAAGAGTTACTGAGAAGAGACCAGACTGTGCTCCAAATCCATGAGTAAAATCCTGAAAGGGAGACAAAGAGGACATCAAAGCAATTTGCATGACGAGTTAGTGGAAGCCACGCTGTCCTGAATGAATCCACAGAGGGTGACTTAGTGCCCTGATAGAGATGATAGAAAATCTAAGCTACCACAAGGTAGGAGACCTCATGGAATTCAATATGCTCCAGAGAAGATTACAACAGTATTATTAGCTCAGAAAGAATTGTCCATGGAATGGGGAATGCTTCATTGCAGAAGCAGGTTTGTTGATGTGAAAGTAAGCAGACAGTGATTCAACTGGACACACATGCATAAACCATTGTTTGAAAAAAAAAAAGGTTGTGATAGTGGAAGGCACTCAAAAGTATCAACAGATAGGTAGAAATACAAGTGTCACAGTAGTCATCCTAGCCCCAGTGAAGGAATTTGCTGAGAAGGTCTGTAGGTTGATGAAGTGGGAAACAAGCTCGCTATAGCACCCAAGAAAAGAGTGTCCTTGAGTGTGTTATAAATGCTTTTACAAAGAATACATAATCACTGGAGGTTTGAGGGTGACCTGGTAATGCACTCAGTATGTTCAGAACAGATCCTACTTTCCCTTACAAGCATACCTAAAAGGCTCATGAAAGTTGTTAGGAGTTAAAATGCAGAGAAAAAGGTTGGAGATATTTTATACCATCCTGAATGAACTTATCTTAAAGCATAGCTTGTACAACAAAAAATCTAGGCAGATACAAACAGCGCTCTACACCCACTCTTGGAACAAAACAGATCATTTATGTTGACTGCTGAAACAAATGACGTGTTGTAGAGTAGCAGTTTCTTAGCTGGCACGTGACTGCTCCCACGGAAGCTAAGTGCACTTAGGACTGCTATTGTCAACACCAGGATGAGCGCAGTAAGTGTGAAAACACTTCGGGTAGAGTGGCACTCTCAGTTCTTGTGTTGGTTTCACCAGAAGACACCAGGGCCAGATGAGTTACAATACACGTCACACTGTTCCTAGAGATTATATTAAGATGTATGGTAACAGTCAGCACTTCACAGGTGGTGCATCAAGTGTTTTTCACTTAAAGTTTGGTCGTTGTACAACACTAGTGCTGTTACCTCCATCTTAAGTGTCTGGGAAAGTGAGAGGTTTAAGGAGGAAAAGGAATAATAAAGGAGCCTCTGAAAAAATTCACGAATGTGATGTAATTCCTACTTAGGCCTATTTGGTTACAGAATACAAAGGTTACTGTGCTGCTTGCCATTATTATATTTGAGGGCAAATAGAAAAGCAGGACTTTTGAAATGATGGGAGCTTAGTTTACCACTTCTGCTGGGATTCAACGAGAGAGAGCAACCAAAAAGCATCAGTTAGATACCGGGAACTTCTGGTACTCCATGAGTAGATAGTATGAGCATTTCTGAGAATTGGTGACTTCATCCAGCACTAATACTTGACCATCTAGAGAGCATGAAGATGACACAGGCGTAACCTTCTTCCTAGAAGGGAAAGAAGTGAGGGAGGGGCATGTTACATGTCAGAATAAATCTTAAATGTAGCCCTTGTGTGATCCTTACAACCTAGAGGCCACTGGCAGAGGAGAAACCACAAAGTGCTATAGATACACACAACCACTGAGAGCCTTTGTCTCGTGTTTGGAATAGCATAGCTGAATGCTGGAACGAAATGCTGCTGAGGATTGCTGCCTCCTCCCAGCAGTGGTACTGGTGTTCCAGGGGAAACCGGAAATCCCAGTGACCCTGTAAGGCACTGTAGAGGTGAACTGAACACAGTAATCTTGGTCAGCAGGCTGGGTGTAAGCATTGGCAATTGTGCGTTGTTGCTTTTGTTGTGTTCAGACTTGGAAAGTAAGACGTGGTGGTGTTATTCCAGCAGTAAGGCATTCATTTCATTGAGTGAGCACTGCTGAAACCCATGAGCAGCTCAGGAGGGTCTGTCAAGCACCTTGCACCAGGGGCTGGAGACACTGCTTACTGATGCTGCACTGACACAAAGAGAAGAATGTAGGCTCGAGCACAGAGACACCCAGGGGAATGTGTGGGGGTGCTTTCTGTGCCAGCATATGCTAAAGCATCGATCTGCGCATCCTTCTGCTGGTGTACCTCAGTGTTTGTCTGCCTCACATGTCTTTGTGTGTGACCAACACCCGTGTAACTCTTCTCTGCAGAGTACAGTGGTGAGCAAAGCTCTGGGCTGCATCGCTCCTTCCCTTCCCAAAGCTGCCAGCACTTACACCCAGGCCCTGCTTGCCTACACCTTCGCCCTGGCTAAGGACTCTCCACGCACACAGGAGCTCCTTGATATGCTTGATCAAAAGGCCATCAGAGCAGGTATGGGAACCTCAGTGCCAGATGAATATCAGGGAAGGGACAAGTGACCTTTCTGAGCCCTTGGTTACATGCAGTCTTGAAAGGACCACAGCCTTACCCTTTAGGTCCTTCACCAAAGAGAGTTTTCAGACAGCCAGCCTACAAACTCAAGGTATGTGATGGCATACTGTGGTGTGGGTGCTGATCTCCTTCAACCCTATCATCATTTGCTGGTACCCAGAGTGGAGGTTGGGCTCTGAGAGAAGTGAGCTTTCTTAGGCCGGAGTGCAAAGCACCAGAGAGGGAAGCAAGCTGGCAAGCTGCCCCACTTCTTGCTAGTCCCTGACCCCCAGGACTGGATAGTGGGTAACTAGCTAGTATCAGGTAGTTAGTGGACCCGGCAAATAGGACAATGGAGCAGTTGGATGTCTGGGAAATACTGTGTCTGCAGGTTATTGGCATACTAGTTTTTGTATATCGTCTTGGTGTGTAATATGGAGTGTTGGGTATTGTAAAATACTTGGGATTGCCGTTCACTCGGTGACGTGATGACCCAGCCAAGAGGTGTTTACTCAGTGGTCTTTGCAGACACAAGCCACTGTGCCTCCTAGGTCTCAGGATTTCTTTCTTGACATCCCTCAATGCCATCTACTCCCTTGTCTTCCCAGGTGGGCAGATCCACTGGAGTCAGACTTCATCCAATCCCAGACCCAGCACCAGTCCCTGGTCACAGCCCCTGTCTGTGGATGTGGAGTTGACAGCCTATGTCCTCTTGGCCCTGCTTTCCAAGCCAAATGTCACAGGTTCTGATCTCACCACAGCCTCTGGCATCGTCGCCTGGCTGACCAGGCAGCAGAATGCCTATGGCGGGTTTGCTTCAACACAGGTAACTTGTGGCTAGGGAAGGCTGATGTTGCTTGAGAAAGAACCTCTGCACAATCTATGCATAATTTATGCAAGTGTGAATGCTCTGAGGAAAGGAGCCCTTATATGTGGAGGCCCTCAGGACAGCAAGTTCAAGTGTCTTTGGGTCTCAGAGCTGCAAATGTAATTGTTTCTTCCATTTCAGGACACAGTAGTCGCCTTGCAGGCCTTGGCTAAGTATGCAGCGCTGACGTACAACACGAAAGGGGTCGCTGAAGTGAGGGTGAGGTCCCAGAGAGGCTTTCGGAGGAAGTTCCAAGTGTCCTCCCAGAACCGGCTATTGGTGCAGGAGGTAGCATTGACAGAAGTCCCGGGAAAGTTCTCGGTGCAGGCCCACGGGAGTTGTTGTGTCTTTACCCGGGTAAGTTCTCACAGATCCTGCTGTGTCAACCCTCTGTTCATTATCTTATCAAAAACAGAAGCCTCTGTTGCAGCTCTACGAAGGAAACGTGCATTAACTGAGCTTTAATCCCAGCCTGTTGCCAATGCAACAAACTTGTGTGCTGTTAGAGACTCAGAGACAGGATGTGTCCAAATGTGAGGACAGTGATGCTTCCATGACTCTCAAGGTGTTGGAGGCTGGAAGTGTTGTATAGTGGTCCCACTGCTGTGTACCTGACTTGCACAATCTCAAGGAGAAGGGTGAGGAGAAGGAGTCCCAGCTGAAAGGATCATGGAAGGCTTCCAATCTGAGTGGCCTTTATTTTGGGTACTGGGATGAGTGTACTTACGGTGTATTGTTTATCCAGTCACTATCTGGGGTCTGATCTTGAGGATTAGAATAGTCAGTGAAAAAAAAGGTATGATAGAATCATAGAACCACAAAATGGTTTGGGTTGGAAGGAACCTCCAAGCCCATCTAGTTCCAACGCCCCTGCCATGGGCTGGGACACCCTCCACCAGACCAGGTTGCCCGAAGCCCCATCCAACCTGGCCTTGAACACTTCCAGGGAGGGGGCATCCACAGCTTCTCTGGGCAACCTGTGCCAGTGCCTCACCACCCTCACAGGGAAGAATTTTTTCCTTATATCTAATCTAAATCTCCCCTCTTTCCATTTAAACCCATTCCCCCTTGTCCTATCACCACATGCTCTCATAAACAGCCCCTCTCCAGCTTTCGTGTAGGCCCCTTTAGGTACTGGAAGGCTGCTATTAGCTCTCCCAGGAGCCTTCTCTTCTCTAGGCTGCACAACTCCAACTCCCTCAGCCTGTCCTCATAGGAGAAGTGCTCCAGCCCTCTGATCAACTTTGTGGCCCTCCTCTGGACTTGCTCCAGCAGCAACATGTCTGTCTTGTTCTGGGAACCCCAGAGCTGGACACAGTACTCCACGTGGGGTCTCACAGCAGCAGAGTAGAAGGGCAGAATCCCTCACCCTGCTGGCCACGTTGTGTTTGATGCAGCCCAGGACACGGTTGGCTTTCTGGGCTGCTAACGCACACTGCCGGCTCATGTTGAGCTTCTCATCAACCAACAACGTGATAGATGGTGTTGAACTAATTATCCCTGTATTATTTTGTCTTTTTGTCTCTCTCTGCAGATGGTGCTGAGGTACAACATGCCCTCTGCACAGGTCTCCACATCCTTTGCCTTGCGAGTGAAAACCGAGCCAGTCAATTGCACTGATGAAGATACACACTCTGTTACTGTCTATGTCAATGTCAGGTGACTCTAAAGACAGAGCTCCATTTGGGAAGCAAAGCCAGACATGGCTGAGGGGTACTTCTTGGTTGAAATAGCAGTTTCAGCAGAAAGTCAAGATGGAGAAGGAAAGATACAATTGTCTTGGGGGAAGGGGAAATGTTTCTGAGGGCTTTGGTTCTTGCTAGGGAGAGGAGTGCAAGTAGTAAGTTCAGGCCGAGGATGCCCAGAGCAATACAGCAATCGTCTGCCACCTTTGAGAGGGAGCAGTGGCTGCCTTGGCCCCAGACCTGGCTGGGCTGCCTGACTCAGGGTCCTGCACACAGGGCATGGTGGTGGAGGGAAGGGGAAGCTGACAGAGACTCTCTTTTTGATCTTTTTCTGCAGGTACACAGGGAAGAGATCCACTTCCGGCATGGTGATAGTGGAGGTGTCCCTACTGTCTGGATTCGTCCTGGCTCCAGGATCCGGGATGTCTGTAAGAAGCCTGGAATCAGATGGTGATGTGGTGTCAGTGGGACCATCCATGCACAAGGAGAGGGGGAGGTTGCATAGGAAGGTGTTGCCTGTCTCTCAAGCAATCTTACCATCCCTTCCCCTCCGCGACACAACAAACATGAACACATACTGTTGGCTCTCTCTTTGTGCCTTGAGGATGGTGATCCTTCTGACCCAATTTGCTCAGTGTATCCTTGACAGCTAAGTAGCCTAGGTTTTCAACTTGGGTTTCACAGGAGCTGAGTGGCCCTGCAGGGAGATCAGCCCGAAGGGCTGAAATAAGTTTGGAAGTGAGTGAATGAGAATCTGCCCACTCAAGCATAGATAAATCTTGTTGGGATGTCTCACACTTGCTTTTCAAAAGACCCGACTAAATTGCTTCCTCTGCTCTCCTGTCCTAGCTGCAGCATTGGCACCCTGTGAGAAGGACTGAGAAAACACACGGAGGTGTTGCCATCTACTTGGACAAGGTATGTCTGTGCTACTAGAGAAGCTGCAGGAGTGGAGGACAGCGTTGTGTGGGTGATCCAGGCCTGGGCTAGAAGAGCAGGATATTCAAAATTCATACTGGAAGTTCTGCCTTTGACTCCACAGAGTTGTTATCACTGATTAGTAGGATCAAATTTAGGTGAGGAATAAAAAGAAGAGCTCATGAATGAAGTGTCATTTGCTCTTCTTCCCCAGCTGAGCCATAAGTCTGAGACATATGTCCTGCATCTGGAGCGGAAGATTGGGGTGACCAACCTGAAGCCAGCCCATGTCCGGGTCTATGACTACTACCATCCAGGTAAGTGTGGAACCATGGGGTGCCAGGGCTGTTCGAATGTTTGCATTTGCGTCTGTGCAAGTATAACTTAGGTCTCTCCTGTCTTGTTACAGAGGAGCAGGCCCTGGCTGATTATAATGTCTTCTGCACCTGAGGTAGGTGTGAATCCCTTCCTCAGCCCCTGTACAGACCTAGGAGCCTTGAGATGTTTCCTCTGCAACCCATCCACCTCTCTCTGTCCCAGAGGAGCCTCATGTATCTCTGATTCAGCATGTTCCTTTCATGTAGGGCTATAACTGGATTTCCCTAGGCCCCCAGGGACTTTAGTCTCTGTCTTGTTTTCTGGACGTTGTAACGTGTCTTTGCTGGATTGCCCTGTAGGCAGGGTATGAAGTGTTTAACCTGTGGCCACGCTGTGAAGGACTAGTCATTTGCGTTTTCTGGCACTCTCTGCAGGGCTATCTGGGCTGGTAGAGTGCATGGGATGCCTGCCAGCTGAGTGGCAGTGCTCATAGGTGGTTTGCACTGTTCCAGAAGAACTTCCAAGTAGAATACAGTTTCAGCTTACACTGTTTGGGTGTGGAGAATCCCACCTCTTCCTGGGCAGAGGCTGAGATAAAACAAGATCAAACCAGAGAAATGCTTTCCTTTAGAGTCCTTAGTGAGAGCCTGGGCTCCCCAGCTGCTAGCATCCCAGAGTTAGTAATTTGGGTCATATTGTTTGCTCTCAGGGTTGCTCCCTCTTCCTGCTCTCCTTTCTCCAAGGACTTGGTCTGCTTCCCTTACTGTCCACTGTTTCAGCCCACAGGGATCCAACTACTGCGAGATGCACTAGGACAGCAGGGCTGCTGCATTATTGCTTCTGGTATGGTGGGGCGTCACCTGGAAAGTCACATCTCAGTGAGTTGGGGAAAATCTTAAGTTGGATTTCAGGACTAAACTCAGCCCAAGCCATCCTGCTCATCCTGACAGCCATTTCCTGGTGAATTCTTTGGGGTGTCTGATTAATTCTAGTTGGTTTAATCCAGGGATTTTCTTGCTTATAAAAAAGAATAAAAATAGAATATAAATCACAAATCTGGGTACTGTGGTATGTGTCTGAACTCCGTGACAGAGGATTATCTTGGAGAAGAGAGCAGAATCACAGAATCATAGGATCATTAAGGTTGGAAGAGACCTCAAGGATTGGACCATCCAGTCCAACCGTCCTCCCTACCACCTATTACCCGCTAAACCATGTCCCTAAGTACCACATCCAACCTTTCTTTAAACACATCCAGGGACAGTGACCCCACCACCTCCCTGGGTAACCTGTTCCAATGCCCAACCACCCTTTCCGAGAAGAAATTTCTTCTCATCTCCAACCTGAACCTCCCCTGGTGCAACTTGCAGCCGTTCCCCCTTGTCCGTCACTAGTTATCTGTGAGAAGAGGCCAACCCCCAGCTCGCCACAACTTCCTTTCAGGTAGTTGTAGAGGGCAATAAGGTCTCCCCTGAGCCTCCTCTTCTCCAGACTAAACAGTCCCAGTTCTCTCAGCCACTCCTCATAAGATTTGTGCTCCAGCCCCTTCATCAGCTTCATTGCCCTTCTCTGGACACGCTCCAGGGCCTCGATGTCTTTCTTGTGGTAAGGGGCCCAAAACTGAACACTGGTGCAGCCTCACCAGTACAGGCTGAGTACAGGGGGATGATCACCTCCCTACTCCTGCTGGCCACTCTATTCCTGATACAGGCCAGGATGCCGTTGGCCTTCTTGGCCACCTGGGCACACTGCCGGCTCATGTCCAGGCGAGCGTCAACCAACACCCCCAGGTCCTTTTCCTCTACACAGCTTTCCAGCCACCCCGCGCCCAGCCTGTAGCACTGCCTGGGGTTGTTGTGGCCAAAGTGCAGGACCCGGGACTTTGCCACATTGAACATCATCCCATTGGCCTCTGCCCAGTGATCCAACCTGTCCAGGTCCCTCTGCAGAGCCATCCTACCCTCCGGCAGATCGACACTTCCCCTGGCACCACCAGACTCTATTCCAATAGTGTCGTGCGGCCATCAGTGTGGGTTGAGGGGTCCTCACCCTGTCTGGAGACTGATCCCACTGAGCATCCTCTACTGCACACAAACGTAGCTGAGCAATAGGGCCGTGGCTGATTCTGCACTTTAAATGTATGTAAAGTAAAATCCACCCTGCTGTGTATCTCACAGATGAGCTTCTGTCCTCCTAGAGTAGAAAGAGGGAGGGGAGTAATTTCAGTTTCTGCACCTCCTGTGAAGCTGGATCTTGCATAGGACAATTCAAACAGGAGTAGTCAGGCAGAGATGGTGCCCCAAGGTTGGACTCTCCCCCTTAATGAGCTACTAGAGAGTGAAGAGGGTCTTTGTCGCATGACAAGGAAATGCAAGGGCAATTCAACACCCAAAGTGTATGTGAAAAGTCAACATTCATTGCTGCCTTTTACCGTCAAACATCATGATTTAAGGAACTCCAGCTCATGACTTGGGATAAGTGCAAAGTCAGGCTTAGGCATGGGAGGTCTGAGAGGGAGGTGAGGGCTGAGTTATGTATTTGGCTACAGCCCTGAAAGTTCTCCAGACCAGACCCTGCAGCAAGGCTGGGATTTGTGGTGGTTTAAAGGGAGGGATGTGCAAAGCTTGTTTAATTTTCAAGTTCCAGGGTAACATTGAAGTCTTAGCAAGTTCCCCCCGTGAGGTAGAGACGAGCAAACACTCTCTGTAGCACACCAGGGAGATCTGTCAGCAAGGCAGCCTGCTGGAAGCCTGCTCTGTGCTTCATATGTTGGTTAACGTGTCCAGAATGAATGCAAATATTCAGCACAGCAGTTAGGTGTTACCCGTGCCCTGTGCAATGCCAGAAGTGGCTGCACTGTGGTTTGCTTAATTCCAGGTATCGCTTTCTGCCTCCTTCTGCACCTTTATTTAAAGAGGTGCTTTTTCTTTCTCTTTATTCAATTTCCTCAGCAGTCCATGAGCAATGCGGAGCCTAACTCTGCAAAACAGGATTTTTGCCAGAATACCACTTTCTCTGAAACTTTTTTAAAAGCAAATTTGCAGATACTGCAGCTTTCTTTGCAAATGTCTCCTCTCCCCCTTGCCTTTACCTCTGGTAATGTCTGTCCTTGCTAATATCAAAAAGCAGAACTGGAGCTGGCTAGTCAGGCCTGCAGCTGGTCTTGGTACTTACAGAGCACCATTGGCTAGAGACTGAGCTCCTGCAGAGAAGGAGGGATGCTACTTATCCAGCCAGTACTACCACGTTCTTATCATCTATTTTGCAGTGCTTAGCAAAGCACAGGCAACGGGTCTGGTAAAAGTCCCTGGAGTAGAGGTTTATTGGGCAAGCAAACACAGTAGTCATCATGCACATGCATGCATTCTACCTACTTCTTACTGACCCCAGGAGGGGTAGCTCATTCATGAGCCCATTATTGCAGGAGGAGTTCACACACAGAGACTCCCCTGTACCCCCGCTCATATGCGTATGTGTATACACTGTGTAAAAATTACACACAGTGACATTTTTGTCCACTGTAATTTATGTCCCCACTTTCTTAACATCTCTTTTGGGACCTTCAGAATGTTCTTTCTCAGATTTAAACTGTAGTACCTGTGGTGTTTGACTACTAGAGAGTGTTTGGAGGGAGATAGCTGTCTTCCAGGAGAATTTAAAGACAGGGAAAAAACCACTTTTGTACAAAACACATTGATTTCTATGTGGCCTAAACACCCCCCTCTCTGCTTGGAGCAGGAGGTGTCAAACATCACACTCATTCGTTTATCTTTCACAAAATTGAAGGGTTGCGGTGATTCAGCCTGGAGCCTCAATGTTGCATGTGCTTCCATCTAGCTTGTGACCAGCTCTGCTGCTTGAGCACCGAGGACTGCTTGCCTCCAGGGACACAAATCCAACCTCAGCATCTCATGTGCTTCTTGCCTATCTCTGGAACAAGTGATCAATGGGTCTGTGGGCTGGGGAATGGTCTTGGCACAAGACAGCAGCCAGGTACTGTGTGCCCTGCCAGGAGCTGCAGTGGGTGCAGAGCCCTGTTAAGAGATGCTCGCTTCCCGATTGCCTCCTGACCACCAGCATCTGGTCACCATGCTGGTAAGGGGAGATGGAGGTGGGGCTGAGTCCGATGAATCATGCACAGCAAGCCTCTGTTTTTGCTGCTCCAACATTTGTTTCATTCTGCTTCATTGTGTAGGAGCCGGATTGGGTTGATTGCTCAGTATGTAGGTTTCCAATCAGTGCTAAGCTCAGAACTTGAGGTGTTTATGTGTCTGCTCTCAGCACGGCTGCTGGAGTCAGTAGGAGCCAGGACTCTCAATGCCTTTGCCATTGTGAGCCCCTGTGCTGTCACGAGGGATCTAGCTGTCCCCTGGAACTGCCGTGGGTCTACCGTGAACAAACAAATGTCAGCTGGGATTGTTCAGCAGGCACTGCCTGTACTTTTGGAGACCCATGGAAAGAAACGAAGGGCAGCCTAGTGTCGGGGAATGATTCACGTTCTTGCTCCGGTTCCTGTTCACTTGTTTATCCAGGTGTGCTTGCACCTTTTTCTCAGCCATTGGCACCAGCAGCTCTGAGCTGAACAAAGCCTGGGGAGGCAGGGGAGAAAAATGGGAGAGGATTTGTGTCTGCCCACTATGTGTGTGCCTGTGTGTGGGGGGCGTGTAAAAAAAAAAGCCCTAAATCCTAGTTTCCTTGTTATGTATCAGCCTTTCCTAAAGAAAATGAAAATATTACTAGGCCCGACATATTTAAGAGCTCAGTTTGGTACTGGAGAATAAATTAGTGGTGCATTTTGATATGACACTAAAATAGAACTTCCTTGTTTCACGAATAAGTAGTTTCAAGAACCAGATTTCCTTTTCAATTATAGTGAGATACTCAGGGAAAAAGTGCAGCATAATCAGCAGACTAACAGGTATAAAACTAGAATGCAGAAAGAAGTTCCCAAACTAGATAGTGCCTGTTCCCATCACCTGGGGCTAAAGCCAGAGCCTCTTGGTAGCTGGAGAAAACCCTGTAGGTCTCAAGCCATGCAGTTTTTGACCTGCCTGGCCGATGTTCAACCCTCATTTCCAGCAGTGAGTGCGTGTGTAAGTTGGCCCTGAACTGGACCACAGAGGATCATAGTGCGATATAGCTGGAGTGAACCACAGCTGCTAGATTTCCTCTTCAGTCTGAAGTACCTGTAGGACAGAGATAAGGTGAGGACTCCAGCTCTGTGTGCTCTCTGTGCTCTCCTCCTGGGTAATGAAGGCAGCTCACTGCAGAGGAGCAGAGCACTACGCATATATACTTATTTTGTACAAAGCCTGGCCTCCAGTTCAAGACTGAGACCTGCCTTGGGAGCTACAGACTCAGAAAACTTGGGGACAGTATGACCATGAGAGTTCACCGTGAGCTCCAGCTGAGTGCACAAGCCAAGGGGTCGTGGGACAATCCAGCCAGTGGCAAAACAATGGGACTGGGGCTGCAACTGGCACAAGGAGTGGGGTCAGCGCAGTGAACAGGAAACAGGCTGTTGCTTAAGTGAAATAAAAAGCAAATTTGTCTGAATGATGCTGATCCATTCACAGGGAAGTAGGAGAGCAGAGAGGCTGGAGTCCAAAAAGACTTGGATTGGCTGGGAACATCCTGAATGGTACAACCCTGTGCCTGCAGCACTATAAACACAGGAATGAGGCAGAAGGAAGGAAACTTTCGGTCTTCTCTGCTTCCTGGGAGAAACAGCAACAACAGCAGGTGGTCTGGAGACTTTGGAAGGAGAGAAGCTGTACCCTACCTTCTCTCCTGACCAGCCCTCCAGAGGAATCCACCTCTCTGGGGATCTCCCATGAAAATGTGGACTCCCTTCCTCCTGAGCTGCCTGCTCTACACCCTGGGGATAGTGGCACAACCGTAAGTGCCATTTAAAAATCTGGTGGTTGATAACTGTGATGCTGAGGGTGGAGCCAGGATAGCAGGGAGAGAGCGTGGGACCCTGCGTGTCATCTCCTGGAGGGGATAGACATGGGGTGGTACGCAGCATGCCACAAGCCTTGTTATGAACACAGGATATTCCTAAGGGTGGGAAGATCTCTCATGGACTAGGTGAGGACTGGTGGTGGGAGCAAGAAGAGTGAGGGACTACAGTCTGAGGCAGGCTGAAGGGAAAGGTGTAGGATAAAGTGAAAGGAAAATGAAAAGGTCTTCAGGGTTGGGGATGATTAAGCAGGAACCAGTCTGCTGCCAAGGTAGTTGAGGAGTCATTTCAAAGCAAGAAGGGCAAATCCTTTTCTGTTGAGGGGCTGGACTGTAACATTTTTCATGTGTACTGGGAACACCTAAGAATGGTTCCCTTTGAAGAAGCAGAGATGGTCTCTACTGTATATGTTTCTCTGCACTACTGTAGCATCCTCCAAACCCATATACACACTAGTGTGATCTGAGGTCACCTGAAAGCATTTCTCCTGTATTTATCTGAAATTAACTATATACCTTCCATCACTCCTGTGAGAGGTTCACCCTGTGCCTGTTGATCTGTCCCTTTCACTCCAGCAGAGCAGCGCCTCCTGTGCCCAGAGAGGTGCTAAACCCTCCTGCTTCCTCAGACCATAGATTATTAGTGCCAAGAGTGTGTGAGACTTTCAGGATGTGACGTCTTGTTTCCCCACTGCAGGAGATACCTGATCATCATTCCAGCTGCACTGCGCTACCCCTCTTCCCAGAGGGTGTGCTTGGACCTCCGTGGGATGGAGAAGCCTATTCGTGTGGCCTTAACTCTGGTGTATCCATCTGGGAACCTCAGCCTCTACCGCAAGGTCGTCCGGAACAACTGGATCTTTGAGTGCTCCAGATTTCAGGTCAGGATCATTCTTGGCAGGGACCTTTAGCTGGCATGCTCCTTTGGTTCATGACACCTCTCACCAGCGAAGGTGAGAATGAAGATGACAGGAGGAGAGAGGGCATGGAAAGGAGCAAATGTAAAGTCAGGGAGAGTGCTTAGTGGGAGCCTGATGTCTTTGCTCCGTGCCTTTGCCTGTCTGCATGATATTGTTCCTGCTGGGTATCTCACAATCCAACTTGGTAGCACACCGAGGGAAAGCTGCCTGGCCAAGCAACAAAGGACTGAGGAGGACGAAGGCGCTTAGAAACACCCACATGTCAGCTGTGCCGCTAATTCTCTCCTCTGAGAAGGACGCGCTGTCACAGGGTGTTGTCTGTGAATTGTGATGTGGGAAAAGCCAGACCTTTCACCTCAGACAGCCTCATGTCACGTCTGCAACCCTCCAAGCTTCTCTTTAAGGGCTGGAAAATGTACTGGAGGCCTCGTAAAGACATGGGAGGGTGTGCACGCAAACTCAGCACAAGTCTTTCTGATCTGCCAAACTCATGAACCTTATTTTCGTGGTTTGCATTGATGAGTAAGAGCGGATTTCAGTCTCCATGACCTGCACACTCTAGGAAACAGATTTCTCATCAACATAGACCTTTTCTTCCGTTGAGTTGGGTCTTCTCCATCTTGCTCCATGCAGGCTCTAAAGGTGGCCCTATGAAGGGGCAGACATAACTTCTGTGCCAGAACAGGCTTCCTTTTCTTGGACAAGAGTCCGAGATCTTTCCCAAGTGCAAAGGCATTGTTCCCTGTGCTTCCATATACATAGTCCTCAGTCACCAAGGGGACACCCTTTGCTCACCTTCAGAGTAAGGTGGAGAAGAGACTGGCCTCACAGTGCAGCAGGAGCAAGAAGAGCACTGCTCTGATGCCACCTTGTCCTCTCCTACTGCCTGATAACCTGGTGGCTCCTCTTTTGTGTCCCAGGTCCCCCAACCTGCAGGCAGCCAAGAGGTGGGCACTGTTCACCTGCGCATCTCCAATGGCCACTACTTCAGTGCAAATGAAGAGAAGCAAGTCCTGATCCGCAGGGCTAGCACAGGCACCTTCATCCAGATGGATAAACCCATTTATAACCCAGGACAGACAGGTGAGCACTGCATGGAGCACCCTGACAGTTCCCCTGCCTTTGCCTTGTCTGGACTTTGTTCCCAGTTTCCCGTGAGTGATGTGCCAAGGGCTTTGTGCCATGCGGCTGTGATGGGGACAGAGGAGGAAGCTATCTGCTGCCCTCTGTAGTGATGCATCCGCACACAAGGTTTTAGGGGTTGGAGGGAACCGGAAGGGTTGGTCTCACATGCTCTAGAAGCAGAGCTGGCTTGGAGGAGAGAGCAGACCCAGATATGGTCTTCTCAGCCAGGGCCAGGTGGGACTGGTCTGCTCACACTGCAGATGAGGGAATGTAAGGGCAACTCGGGGTGTACCCTGTGGGAAAGACCCTGACTTGTGAGGCTGGCTTCTGTGCTGCTGCCATATGTTTTGGGGGAAGTGGTGGTGAGCAGGGCTGAGGAAGGAGTATGGGGGGGCTGCAGCTGGGGCTGTATGTGGATCTGTGGTTTTTGGGGCAAGGCAATTGCAGGGCAAGTCCATTCCAAAGTGCATTCTGTCTCTGTAATGCTATCTTTTCCATTTTCTCCCTTCAGTGAAATTCCGGATTGTGACGTTGACCGAAGATTTTGCTCCAGTTAACAGCAAGGTAAAGCCCAAAGAACCTGCCCTTGGAGGCAAGGAAGTCTGCGGGCTCCCCCTGTCAGTTCCATCTCCTCCGCCGGCCCCACACTGTGAAGGCAGAGACAGTCCCAATGTCTGTAGCACCCAGGGTGGTCAACACCAGCCCTCTATAAAATAAACTGGAACAGCAGCACCCGTCTGCTGACGGCTGTGCCCCTGCTCTCGCAGGACGACTGCTGGCCGGTGAAAGGATTGGTGCTGTTGATGGCATTTGGGGAGTGTGCCAGCACTCCCTGATAGCTGAATTAGTACAGGTGCCTTGGGAGCTGCAAGCAACTGCCCCTGCTTCCCCCCCCGCCAAAAGGCCAGGCAGGGTTTCTGGGGACATCTGTGGGCTGCTGGCCGTGGGCACAGCAGACAACTCATGTACAGACCCAAAGCTCCCCCCTTGTAGCTCTGGAAAGCTCAGCACTTTGTGGAGTGTGTTGCACCTCAGGGCGGCAGCAGGGTCTGAAAGCAAGCTGTAATGCATCTGCAAAATTTTAAGAAAAACTAATTGATATGGGAAAGGATACACAGGAAGGGATCATAACAAAATAAAAGAGAGAAAACAGCATAACCAGATTACACTGACTTGCTGCTGGCAGCAGCTCATTCTCTCCATGTCAACGAAGTCAGAAGTTGCCAGAAACGTTCATATGTGCTAGCCAAGAAATGGCAAGGCTCGTGTCTTTCTACAGTAAGCAATTATACCTGCGGCCAGCACCTATAGCTATCTCACACTCCTCTGCTCTCCAGCAATTCAAGGAGAGCCAACAGGAATTCATGCCACGACAGAAAAATGCTGAAGGGCACATGTGAGCAGAGAGTTGGATCAAATCCCTCTAGACTGAAACAAAGGGAGAGATCCTTTGGCTTCTTTATTGCTGACTTAATTTTCTCTTTTTTGGGCAGTTGGTGAGTGCCTAGGATCGCACACTCTTTTCTTCTCTGAACAGAGAAGCCATATCTCTCATATTAGTTAGATAATAGAGTAAACAATACGTTGGTTTCTATGCCTACAATTGTTTAATGAAGATATTTGATGTCTATGTGTGAGTATAAGTAAATTACCATTATAACTGTTAATACTGTCATGAAAATCCAAGATAGGTCATGTTTAACCAAAACTTTTATGAGGCTTGAGTGGACTGCAGCACTAAAGCTGTAATATATATAGTTTGCAAATTAGATGGGTTGGAGATAACATGGGTGCCATTCACCATCATGTTTCATTTAGCATTCACATTAGATTAAAGTTATGGAAAAAGTCAGCCTGCACTTTTTTTTTGTTTCAGTGAAAACAGAGGTGCCAATTATAACTTGTATGAAAGCTTAGAATGATGAATAATGTAAATTACATATGGCTGGCTGTTTACAGACCAGTTACTTTCCCAAGCCCCTGCTCCTGCCTCCTTATGCCTTGTGCTCCCAAATCACATGTCCTTCACCACTGCTGCCTCCTGGATGATAGCTCTGATGATATAAGAACAAAAGGAGAAATAATAGGCCTAGAAGGGCTAAAGTATGTCCTTCTTTGTCCCTCCCTGTTACTGTCAGCTGCCATCAACAGTAATTCATATCTCCAAGCCTTACTTCCTAGGCCAGGGATTTTACAGGAAAATGTGAGGTGTAGTTTTCCTAAAGCTAATGCATTTTTTCTAATTCTTTGGATTTATGTTACAAAACTGATGCCTTTTAATATTTGTGAACTTGGGATGATGGTATTTGTGAGTCCCTCAACTTTTCTCCTTTTTTCCATGGTAAATTCTAGCTTTTACAATTGCAGAGTATCTATCAAAGTGCATCTTAAAAAATCAGTGATCAAAAAGCAAATCCAAAGAGTAGTGCAGATTTTTATGTTACATATTTTCCTTACCATTTCAAAGCCATTCTTCTGGTTTCAGTAGGATCAAGCTCCTTGTACTGTAAAGTCTGGGAATGGTGGTGTTGTCATAGCATGTGGACTAGGTGGGTAAGATAACTCTATATGCAAGCTTGCTATGTCATGCCACTTTCTGACATTGCTATCTTTTTGTTTTGCAGTACTCCGTGGTGGAAGTCCAGGTGGGTGTTTCAGACTCCTCAGGTGTTATGAGGAAAGGTACTTCAGTATGGATAATACCTAGGCTGCTCTCTTACTGAGTCAAGTTGCTTTTGTTAGGGTCCGTGCATACATATGCATGTGCATACTCTGTCCACATGCATCTTGTTAACAAGTGCTGATGATCCAGATGGTTCGGCTTCCACCCATTTCTACATTCAGGACTGGCAGCCAGGCTTTAGCTGACTTTTACAGTTCATCTTTATGTAAGACTGGAGAGCCTGAATGGCAGAACCTTCCACACCTTCTTTTTCGAGGACAGTACAGAGTAGCCCTGGATGGGTTGAGTTCATCTCTGTTGGTGCTCCAGCATCTTCTGGGGAAAAAAGAGCAGGAACCTGTGAAAACCTCTGAAATCTCTGAAGTGGCTTTGAATCCAGTGGGCTCTGGGTAGACAATAGCAGGTGTTGCTGACAGCTGCCTCTTCTTTCCTTCCCTTGCACCGCAGGACCCAAACCACAACCGCATTGTCCAGTGGCTGGATGTGAGACCAAAACAGGGCATTGCAGATCTCTCTTTCCAATTAGCTGCTGAACTCTCTCTGGGGACTTACACCATCAGTGTGGAGAACCCAAAAGTGTCCAGTACCTTTAAGGTTGAGGAACATGGTAAGATGGAGTATGGAGAACGAAGAATGAGATGGAAAATTTGCTTGTTTCTGTCTGTATAACAATATGTGGCCAAATGTTGTAAACTGAGATTTGCTGTCTGAGAACTAGGATTAAACACAAATCTATAGAGTGGGCAATATCAGAAATAAACACAGAGGACATTGTGCTGGAGATTCCTGGCGAAGCTATCTGCTAATAACTAGTCTGGCACAGAGTGAGAATACACTAAAGACTTCTGTCAATCTGTTCGTATGTTGGGGGAAAAATTGGGGATTCTGTCTTTGGTTTACCTGTTTTTAATTAGTCCTTGCTTTTAGCTCATGAACGCATTCCTTCATGGGACTCCAGCGTTACATGAACACACTCTTCCCTTTTGTGATCCTGTGTCTAGTTAGTCTGTTGCCTTTGATGGAGTAACTATGTGTTTTTTGTTCCAGCGTTGCAAAAGTTTGAAGTTTTCTTTGAGGGACCAGCTCAGATTTATGCTTCAGATAAAACTTTTCCACTGCGTGTGTGTGGCAGGTAAGGAGGATGTTCAGAGGAAAGAGATTGTCAAAACTGTGTCTCTCTTTCCATATGTCTCCTATCTGTTGAATCCATCAAGGAGAAGTGGCTCAAGAAGTGCCAAACACAGTTGTTACTTCTGAAGAATCCTAAATAGTGCAAGAGTCAAACTGATGGGTTCTTCCTTGGGGAAAAAGTACACGAGCCACACTTGGGA
This sequence comes from Psophia crepitans, assembly GCA_013399095.1. Classification (NCBI taxonomy): domain Eukaryota; kingdom Metazoa; phylum Chordata; class Aves; order Gruiformes; family Psophiidae; genus Psophia; species Psophia crepitans. The sequence continues at coordinate 72,882 of VWZZ01002009.1, read as the reverse complement.
GAGACCATCCAGCTATAGAGAGACTTGTCCTAGGCAAGTGATACCCAGCTCTGGAAGCTGTGTGTGTCCAGCCTTGAAAGACCTTATGTGGGGAAAAATGCGTATTTGGTATGGGACAGATCTGCTGAAGAACTGGTGTTTCTTTAGAAGGTTATGCTATTCCTTCTCATTAACATGCTGCTGTGCTTATTACTTTCTTAGAAGCAGCAGGTGGGTTTCTCAAGTTATGTAGTTATTGGTAAAAACTGAGCAGATGAGGGTATGAAGTAAGGTATGACCTCAGAATGATAGAACACAAAGGAGGAAGGAGAATAATCTGGAAAGCACTTTGTAGACAGATAAAGGGGGTGAACTCATTTGTGTTTGGGGTTGGGTTGTCTGGAGACTGTGTCTCTTTGCTGCTGGTCTGACATAATTTCTCATTAGTTGGGACATTTAAAATTAGACCCTACAAAGCTCTAGTAGAAAACAGTACAGCAGCCTGCATCCCCAGGATGGGTCATAGATGTCTTCCTGTTGCTAATAACGTCAGGAGCATTGCTCCAAAGGGAAAGCCAGAGAGGAGTCAAAGCAGGGAAAGGCAGCAAGGCAGGCGGGGGCAATGCCTGCACTGCCAAGGGCACACTTCTACTGTACCTTGCAAAAAAGAGCAGAGCAGGTCTGATGATGGAAACAAGAGTCCAGGTCATGAGATAAGCCCACAGTGAGGCAGGTCTGAGGTCACTCTGTAGATCTGTTACTACCATAACATGCACTTGCTGTTGCTGTCTGCAGGAACACGTTTCTTCTGCTTTCACACCTGAGCTAGTATCTCCACTGGGTGCTGCTCCGTGCTGTGTGGACACATCAGCTCAGGTCAGCTCTCTGTCTGCCAGCAATTCCAGGACAGCAAGCACCCAGAAGTGGGAAAGCTTTGGAGAGTGTGGGTCCTTTCCTTTCTGTGCTTTGTTTCTGCCTCTGTTGGATGCAGGACTGTGCTATCGCACTCCCCAGATACACAGTGTGCTACATTTTCACTTGCGCCTGCCTGCCCACGGGCTGCGTTAAGCCCTTCTTCAGGAAGGCCGCTTGTGTGCAGCAGTGTGCTCAGCAAAACACGCAGTGCTTCTGCTCGGCAGCTCCTCTGCTGTTCTCCCTGCAGGTACAGCTATGGGAGAGCAGTGCAGGGGACCATGCGGGTCACTTTGTGCCAGAAGGCAAGGAGGCGTCCTCAAAATGCCAGCAGGGACATCTGTAGGGAGTACAGCGGCCCGGTGAGTAAAGTCCTGGAAGATACGTGGGTAGCGAAGGAGAGCAGCACGGTCCAGTGTCAAGGGCTGAGTGAGCAGATTGAACTGCTAAGTAGGGAAGTTTTTCCGACCTCTGTAATGTATATGTAGACTAATAAATAATTGTTTTTATTCAGTTAATGCAATTATCATTGCCCAGACCAACTGAGAAGCCTTTACCCCAGAAGTTCTTCTCTGTTACTTTGCTTGTTAATGATAGGGACTAGAAAAGAGGAATTTCATAGGAAGATTTAGATTTAGATTTCTGTTTGTCTCTGGAAAGAAGCATAGCTTGCCAGAAATGGACACAGTGTAAGGAACAACAATTAATAGAGCTTTCTCAGGTGCAAAATTACCGTGTAAGGGGAACCGATCCTGGAGCTGCACAAGGACACTAACATATGGTAGAGACAAGGTTAATTCCATAGCCAAATCACACAGTGGCTTTTATACTTTATTTTATCTTTTTATATATTTAGATATTGTGTATTTTTGTATTTTACTTATTACACCTTTCCATTCCTAACAAAGTATTTCATTGCTGGGCTCTTCCCTTGTACAGATATGGTTGAAAACTTTTCATGCTTTATGATTTGTCATTGTGACTTGTTATGGTAGTTGTAATCTTCCAGCTCTGGGAATGATTCGTTACTTTGAATTTTCATTTGATTCTGCAGTTCTTCTAGCTATTCAAATACTCCTGTATTTGCTCTGTGATCCAGTTAGCGCAGTCTTTGAATTTAAACTGAAGCTGGAAATTTGTCAACATTGTAACTTCGATAGAACTGTGTTATGTACTTTGTTTTGTATTTCTACAGTGTGAATTACACACATCCATGCATATGAAATAGGAAATACAGAATGTAAAATGTGAACCATATCTATCTATCTATGATTCTGCATTATTACTTGTTGCAGTCAACAGTTATGCCTAACGCCTCGTACTTCTGGCTCCTTCCCTTCTCCCCAGCCCCAAATAACATCTACCACTTCCTATTGCAGACCGTGAGCAAGGGGTGCTTCACCCCTTCTGTAAGCACATCAGTCTTCAACCTGGCTCCCAGCGAGGAAGACGGCAAGCTCTATGCAGAAGCCTCTCTCCTGGAGATGGGAACAGGTACCCATATGGCCTCAGCAGAGAAGGTGCAAGAGTGAGAGGGACCATTCTGGGGGGTGTGGGAGTCAGAGTGGGCACATCTTCTCCTCTCCTCCACCTGGTGCTGGGACCATCATAGGACATGAAGAGCCCAAGGAACTCGCTGTGCCCATGGAGAGCTATGCTGCCAGCAGCAGAAGGATAGGATGTGGCTGAGAGCATGGTCCATGAAGCCACAGAGGGGCTTAGGGACATCTTAACTAAAGAAGAAGCTGCTGCAGGAGCAGCCTCCAAATCTTGAAGGGTACTGGTGTTGGGAGGGACGTTTGAGACACTCTGCTCAGAGGGGCTGGGAATAACAAAGTGAGATTAAACTAGGGTGCAATAGTCACCTCTGATACTGATCCTGCTTCTCTGGCACTCTGCATTCCAACAGGGGTGCAGATCAACACCTCCAGCCAAATCCTCATCTCCAGAACAGCTGCGAGGGCAGTGTTTGAGATGCCAAATGCATATTACATCCCTGGAGTGCCCTACAGGGGGAAGGTGACTTTTTTTTTCCCCTTGCTTCTTCCCTCCCCATCATTTGCCAAAGAATTTAGTGTCTAGTAAATTTTGCTGACCCAAACCATTTTCTGTTCTTCAGAGTACTTTACCTTGCAGTGTGTCACATTACTTGACAATGCAGTTCCAGTTTCTGCATTTCAGATTCCCTGATGTGTTTACACCTCCAGCTTCTGCTGGGAGTGATGAGTGATGTCTCAGCAGGGATGCTGGGATGCAAAGCTGTCTCATCTGTTGGCCAGGAGATGAGCTCCTCCCGCTGTAGGCACACACACCTTTTGGAGCGGACAGGTTTTCATCACTCAGCTTAGCTTTAAGCTGAAGGAGCTTTATAGTTCTTCTGTCTTCTTGGGGTCAGGCTGAAGTTAAGGCCACCTGCACAGGAGGCTCTATGTTTGTCAGAGGGATGAATGTTTTGGGTATGACACTGGAAGAAATATCTGACTTTGGCTTTTCTGTTTCACCCGGTTGTCACCAGATTAAGCTTCAGGATCACTATGGAAATAGTATGAAAAACAGAAAAGTCTACCTTGTGATAAAGTTCATGAGGCGTCGGTTTATCAAAACATACATCACAGATGGCAGTGGAATAGCATCATTCAACCTGGACACAACTGCCTGGAACAGCTCATCAGTCACTTTGGAGGTAAATCCCACTTCTGCATACAGGGAAGTGAGAATCCTTGAGCTCTGCCAGTGCTCCCCACTCCTGCCCTGCAGCCCCCCTGCCAGCTCAGGCTTGGACTCCCCATACAGCTCTGCCTGTGCAGAGCCAACAGGAAGGCACCAAGCGACCAAGTCTTTCCCAAACCAAGCTGATGACAGCCTAACAAAGCATTGAAACATGAAAATTTGATTTCTGTGTGTCTCTGGTCTCCTCTCAGGGAAGGTTCACACTGGAGGATCTCACGCACCCACCTCGCAAAACTGACTTCAGTTACTCAAATGCTTACCATCACCTGCAGCCCTTCCATGTCACAACCAAGAGCTTCTTGGACATACACCCACTCACAGAAACACTGCCCTGTGGGCTGAAGCAGAACATCCAGGTGACCTTCACGCTCAGTCGGGATGACCTGGGAGAAGATACCAGCCGTATAGGTTTTGCATATTATGTGAGTAAGGGTAGTAGAGAACCTGAGGGGAAAGGCTGCACTGATAGGACTAGAATCCAATGAAATGTTGAGGGTGTGATTTAGATCATCCCTGGAGGGATGACAGGAAAAACCTGTTCTTGGAGAATAGGGTGAATGCTACATCCAATAGACCTCAGCCTGGCCTGATCCTGGTATTGGGGTCCCAGTCACCTCTATGGGTGGGAGGAGGCTTCCACCTTGCAGCCCATTGTCCCCTTAGCCTCTGCCAAGGCTGCAGCGGGAAGCGTTTGCTGTCAAACTCTTTCCCCTTTAAAACTGGGTGGGGAATCACTTTTTCACTCTGGTTATCAGACAGCTGCTCTGTGGAAATGGCTTTTAGTCTGGAGAGCTGCCTGCTAGAGTGGAAACACCTTCGTTGTCTTTCACTTATCTCCAGTGAACCCACTACCCATCCATTGCCCTAACTGGACAGACCAGACCAGAATGTCATGTGTTAAAGCTTCTCCTCCCACACTGTGATGTCTGCAAATCTGCTGGACCTGAGTTGTGGGGTTGCGTTGAACCCACCGTTTATTTCTGAGGTTTCTTAGGAGAGCAAGATGCACATGGGTGAGTGTGACTGTGCTCCGGTGGGAAACAGCAGTCTGCTCATCCCATGTCCCTCCTCCTGCAGGTCACTGGGAAGGCTGGTATTGTTGTCAGGGGCCAGAGGACTGTCCAGGTCGGGAAGCTGAACAGTAAGTCTGCAGCAGCCGAACCATGGGAAACAGTTGCGTCTGCTATGTTTCTAGGTTGGACAGTGAGGGTTGCCAGAGTTTCTCCTAAATTCCCTGAACCTATAGGCCCTGGGCAATCAGTGACCAGGACAGAGGGAGACTGAGGAAGCAATTGTGTTAGCTGGAAGAGGCTGAAAAGACAGAAGTAGGGAAGCAATGATAGGAAGAAAGGCTGGGAGGACCTGTGGGATGATGGAGCACGTGGGGTTGGAGAATGAAGGGAGTGGGCAGACAGAGCAGCAGCAGGAATTGGTTTGACACTGTGGGATTATAAAGCAGAAAAAGGAAGGAGGGCAGAAGGAGAGCTCGGCGGGGGGGGGGAGGGGGATATGATGAAAACACTTTGCCTTTCCTTCCACAGTGTTGAAGGGCTCATTCTCCATCCCTTTGACCTTCACTGCTGACTTCACCCCATCACCTGCCTTAGTGGTGTACACCATCTTCCCCAATGGAGGGGTAACAGCTGACAGCATCCGTTTTGATGTTGCCTTGTGCTTTGAAAACCAGGTGAGACTCACTCCTGTGGCTAGGGGAGAGCTGACAAGCAGGAGTCAGTGGGTCTGAGGGAAGGAGATCTCCAGATCCTTCAAAGAGAGAACTGGGGAGAAGAAAGAAGGGTATGTCAGCAGCACAGTGCCCATGGACCAGGAAAGCTTCAGCAGTGACTTCTGCTCATAGCAGTGGCTGAGTAGGGAAGACTCCAGCTGGTCTCCCTCTCTCTGTCTGTGCTACCTGTCTGTCAGCCTCCTCACACCTCTTTCTCTCTTGTTTGCATTTCCTTTCCTGGTGTGTTGCTCAAGGTCAAGGTAGGATTCCCAGTGAAAGAAGCCCACCCAGGGTCAACAGTGCAGCTCCGACTGCAGGCAGCGCCTGGCTCCCTGTGTGCAGTACAGGCAGTGGAGGAAAATATGCTCTTTGTGAGACCAGAGAGCAAGCTAACAAGCCAAATGGTGAGTGTTTGTGCACTAATGGGTGAGGAGGTCTTTGTGGGGAGGAGAAAAAGGGGTCTGCCTAGGAAGGTGGGCAGGAGCTGATATGTATGCTAGTGGAGGGGGGAGCAAAACATCTGGAGGTATCTGCTCCATGCCAAATACTTCCCTGCCTGTGGGTTTCCCTAGGTCTATGGTTTGTTCCCTGCTGCCTATCGACATGGGTATCCTGCGCAAGTAGAGGAGCATTCATATCACTGTGCTCAGCCCCAGTCCACGTCATCTCTGCTACGAGGGAAGCCACAGCATGCCTTTCAGCCTGACATCTTCAACCTCTTCTGGGTAATCACCTCATGATTTTTCCCAGAGGTGTTGAAACTATGAGCATCTGAGACATATTTCTCCTCAAGCAGTCTGAGAATGCCTTGCTTTCTTCAAGAGAGCCCCTGCTGTCTGTCCTGACCTAGGTGTGCTGTCTTAAGAGATGTACGGTCCCATTATGAGTATGAACACCTGTATTGCCCTCCACAGAAACAGAAAGCAAGATGATGAATAAGATCTTGGACTAGCAAAACCCAGCTTTTTGGGCTTGGGAATGAGGTCCTGGGCTGCACTAATTGTCTATAGTATTAGAGAAAAGAGAGACACAGAGTCATCCCAAGCATTAAACCACAGACTGTTGACATGGCTTAGATGTTAGGGCACTCTCTGGCAGTTTTGGGCTATTCCCAGACAGAGCTTCTCTAGAAAGGGCTAGCCTTAAGCAGCATGAACACAAGATAGGCAGTGCCATTTGGCCTTGGACCTGGGGATCAGACGCTGTCCTCTTTTATTTAGCAATAGAGACACCTCCTAGCAGGCTCTTTTACAGCATAGGAACATCTCTTGTGCTTGTGGACAGGACCATGTCACAGCCCCACGGGTGACATGGTGTGATGGCTGATGTGCTCCCCATCACAGTTCTGTATGACTTCAGAAGGCAGGTTTCATCCAGCTATTCCCTTCAGTGTGCATGAGGGGACAGGGCAGGACACTGACACCTCTCCTCTGTGCCTTGCCACTGGAAATGCGTTGAGAAGAGCAAGATATCCCAGTGTCCCCCAGTAGTGAGGTGGTGGTTTAGTGACATCCTGAGAAAGAAGGGATTGGGGAGGCTGTGCCGTGCCATGCCTCCCTCAGCACTGTGTCTGCTTGGGCCAGCGCTGAGCTGGCAGCTGTCCTGGCCCTGATGGTGTTCAGAGTCATTTTGAAGGGCAGTGGCTGCTTTTCCCCACTCACAGATGCTTTTCTGCCTTCCCTGCCCTCCTTCTTTTCCTAACAGAACATGGGACTGAAAATCTTCTCAAACCTTGCAATCAAGAAGCCATCTCAGTGCTTTCATCGGGTGGATAGGAAGCTGACCATGGGTGAGGTGCACTTTCAGCCTACCTGGGACATGAGGTCACCGAGATGGAAGAATCTCTGGGGTTTGCTGGTGGTTGATATTGGCTCTCTGAGGAGTAATGGGTATTGCTACCACAGCCTAGCTGGCTAGTCTACAAGCCTTGACAGAAATGACTCAGTCCCTATAAAAAGTGCTCTGAAGAATATCACTACCTGGATGTTTCCTGACATTAAAGGGTGGCAATCCTTTTCCTGGCACAGATAAACCCAAGTGTGGGCCAGGATGTGTTTCCCAGTGACTATCTCACAGGCTGTGCTGAGACTTGGCTTCTGTCCCCACCTGTGGCTGCAGAGACAGCCACTGCCTTCCTCTGTGTCTCAGTTTGCGCTAGGTAATCATACTAAGCTGGGTCGCATGTCTGCTGATATTTACACCACTGCTTGCAGAGTGCTCTGAGTTTTCTGCAGACAAGAAAACAGTATTGTTATTCACAGAATTACAGAAGTGTTGGTTAAAATGACTCTCTGAAGGTCCCCAATCTCTTTAGCACCAACTCTGGGTCAGATCAGCAAGGGGCTTTGTCTAACTAAGTCTTGAAAAAATTGCAGCCAGCTCACTGCAAGCTGGTTCTCCTCTTACCACTCTCTTTTCCTTTCTTATTTTCCACATCAGCTCACTTGCTTGTGTTTTCCTCTGCCAAACTCTTCCCATGTCTCTCTTACTGCTTGCTTTGACTCTTGCCCAGTGCTAGACTGTCTATCATTGGCAGGGTTCACCTCTCCTACTCTGGTGGGACTCCTCATTCTTTCTTTCAGGGGGGCCTTCTACAGAAGACCAAAGAATCACTAAGGAACAACCCAAATTTACAACCCAGGAAAGACTTCACCCCTATTTCCCTGAGACTTGGATCTGGGATCTGTTCTCTGTTGGGTAAGCAATGCCAGACTTTACAAATGGACAGAAGGATGATCCCTTTGTTATTGAGTCTTTGCTGACGGGCGTTTGTGCAAAGGTTCAGCCATAGGTGTAAACAGAGATCTGCATGTGAATTTTGTGGCTCTTCCCTGCATTTGTAGTGTGCCAAACTGAAGGACTAGTAGACTTTGAGGTGCAGAACTGAAGTATACACTGAAGGTTTAGAGAAAAGCAATACCCTTCAAGACCAAACTGCAAAGTATTCTCTCCACACATTGGGATAAGCTCTACTGACTTCTCAATTTGGTGGGTGCACCAGCTAAATTTGTAGCCATTGTTGCCACAGTGCTTAGATTAAGACTGATGAATCAGCACTCAGGGGGATGTGGTGCTGCTGCTGTCCAGAACATCACGCTATTGACTGAGTGTACAGAGCTGGAATGCTCAGGCAGTGTCTGGCTCAGGAGAAGAGTATAAAGCCATTACCAATGGCATTTAAGCAGGGTTTATAGCTTTAGGGAACAAATTACTGAGAGATGCCTTGCTGTCAGCCACTGGAGAAGTCATTGGTAATATAGCAGAGGTTGTTCCGAGCATGAGGACCTCACTGAGGGCCGTGAGCCCTCCCCATTGCAGTGGAGTGGGATGACTTTCTTCTTGCAAATGCTCTTTTCCTCTCAGCTCCAATGGAAGCAGGAATGTCCTGGTCACAGCACCTGCTGCTGCCGTAGAGTGGAAAGTCAAGGCCTTCTGCTTGGCTGGGAGGGGATTTGGCCTTGCCCCGACCACGAGTCTCAGAACAGTCCAGCCCTTCTTTGTGGATGTGACGCTGCCATATTCTGTCATCCGAGGAGAGACCTTCATGCTGCAAGCTACTGTCTTCAACTACCTGCAGCAGTGCATACAGGTGTGTGCCTGTGCCACAGGTAACACTGAGTGGGACAGACCTACCATGACCTCCAGTTTTAAAGCGTGTTCTGCCAAGGCATCTCTCCTGAGTTGCCTAGTCACTCGCCTGCCTCTGTCATTCTCTCAGATCCACGTGGCTCTGGCTAAATCCTCAGACTTCCAGGTAGAGCCATGCCGGACCTGCAGGGACAAGGAGTGTCTGTGTGCAGAGGAGTCCAAGACCTTCACGTGGAATGTGACAGCAGTCCAGCTGGGTATGGCAGCAAAAATGGGAATGGTGATGGAAAACCCTAAAACTGAAGTGAGAGGGAGTGGGAGTTCCAAAGAACCTGGCAGAGCCTTGCCTCCTCTGGATCCTGAAATTTGTGCTTTGTGATTCAAGCATGCAATCCATCATGTCTGCTTTCTTTCTCTCTTCTTAGACAGACTCATCAGAGAGAGTAGGAACTGAATGGGTGGCATGGAGAACCCTTGAAAAGGGGGCTGTGGTATCAGCTGGGGAGGAAGGGGCTGCATAGATGTGGGTGAGGCAACCTTGTACTACTGGTGCTGTGCTTCATATGCAATGAGAAGGGGATGCTGGGGTCCTTCTGTGGAAGGACCTTCTGTGATTACAGTCATATGTAGTGCAACGAAGTCGCTGTTGGTGATGCATTACCTAGTTCCCTCATGCTTAGGGTGTCTGAACAAGCTGTCAGCTTAGCCAGCTGTCTCACCTTTACTGGCCAAACCGCTGAGGCTATGAAGACCAGCCACCTGAAGAATCTCAGATCACTGTCAGTTAAAGCAAGTTGACTCCATTTGTCCACTGATATAAGAAACAGGCTCTGTTCAATTTATTTGCTAGGGACTCTGAATATTGCCATGAGGATAGAGGTACTGGACACCATGCCACGCTGTGGGGGCAGGAAACCCTTGCCAGCTACCATGAGGCGGAGGCATATGCTGGTCAAACAGTTGCTGGTCCGGGTCAGTATGAGAGCAAGCTCTCTTTCTCTGGGTATGCCTGCCACTGATGGAAGGGAGGCTGAGCTGGGATAAATGGTTTTCTCTCCTCATTTTTTCGGCCAGCATTAGCATGCCAAGTCTGTACCTCAGTTAGCTTTGTCCCCTGTAGGATGTAGCCAAGTCTATTCCCTTCTTGCGGTACTCTTTCTTGAGCTGCATTCATACACCATGTCTGTGTTTCTCCCTGTACCTTTCCCTGCTCAATCACCCATTGTATGAGAGCTTTTGTGTATGCTCACTGACCAGAGAGCCCTGTTCCTCAGTCTTGCTCTTGTTCTCTTGAGCAGTGAAGCAAGATGTTTCAGTGCAGACCTGCCAAAGGTGAGGAGGGTGGAGCCCCTGACAGCCTGGGAACTAACTACTGAATTCAGACCTGAAATTGCTCTGAAATTTTGCTGCTGTTTTGGAAATTTTGTGTGTAATCTCGTTTCTCCTGTCCAATGTTCATGTTTCTCCCCTGGCAGCCAGAAGGTGTGTTAGTGGAGAAGTCTTACAGCTCCCTTCTGTGCCCAAGAGGAGGTATGTGGACAGTCTGAATGGATCCCACAGCCTGAAATAACTAGACCTGAGAGTAGGATTTAACTGTGGGAGGTCTGATGAAAGAATGTTTTCAAATGATTTTTTGCATAGGAAATTTCACTTCCTATTAGACAGCAAAGAACAAGAAATATTGTTTCCACATGTGCTATCCTAATGAATTTATCACTGAGGATAGGTGACAAAACCCTGCTCTGTAGTCTCCTTCCCACACTGCAGCCCCCGGGCATTCCTGGGACTTGATAGTCACCAGTGAGAGCTGCTCCAGCCCTGCAGCATTGCAGGGCTCTTCAGGATGTCCCCCTGCCCAGTGATGACCAACTGTAGTTGTTGTGAAGCTTGTGAAGCATAGTGAATTGAGCTGTGAAGCTTGGTGAGACCTCAGCCTGGCCAGCAGCTCTCTTGTGTTTTCTAACTGGAAAAGTTTCCAGGCAATGGAGCTTGGTATGATGATAGGGACAGGCTGTAGGGAGCAGTCTGTGTGAGTAGGATGGGATGCAGACAGTGTCCCATTTATCTGTGCCTCTGGTTAGACGTATTTGGCTTGATTTTTCATGCTGCGCCTTTATCCTGTCGTTATCAGGAAACATGGCTGAAGAACCTGTGTCCCTTCACCTTCCTAACAATGTAGTAAAGGGATCTGCCAGGGCTTCCATTTCCATTTCAGGTAAGTGATTTCTATTGTGGGCTCCCTGACTGCTGTTACAGATGAGCAAGGCTTAAATTGGTGATGGTGTCAGGGGATCTATTTGATATGAAACTGCTCAGAAGAGAGGATGCTGTGTTTCTGTTCCCTGCAAGGTTTGCCAGCACCAGGCTTTCAAATTTTTTGGATCAGCACTTAGGCTTTCATGGGAAAAGTAATCTGCAGAGGAGAATAATCCTTGTTTTTCTAGCTAGAACTTTGGAGCAGAGACTCTAGGCCATTATTTTTACTCAGACTTCGGGACCTTGGCTAGTTCTGTGTATATACACTCAGCAAAGTTCATAACCACCTTGTCTCCTGCTAAGTTTTGCTGCTACAACAGAAGATCCTGGAGAGAAAAAAACCCCTTCTTAGCATTACTAAAATACAGAAGAACATTTTGGAGAGGCTGCTGGGGCCAGACATACCTACCATTCAATACACTTCTTTGCACTGGGCTCATTTGCCCCCATGCCAGAACTGGTATGAAGCCAGGCATAAGTAGCCATGGATATTAAGGATATTATGCAACAGAGCTCCAAAGGAGGACACTGAATACAAGGCTGGCTGGAGGACATATGGACACCTTCACACCATCTGACTAGCACCCCTGCTGGCTAACTGACGTTTTGATGCTTGACATATGGCCAGGTAGAACAGGCCTGGCTAAAGACCAGAAATATCTCAACCTTTCCCTAGGTGCTTTAATATGTGTCTGTCGGTATGACACACACCAAGCAGCTGCAGCTCTGCCTTTTACAAATAGTACTTGATACGGTTGGAGCCTGTCCGAATGCAAAGGCTGATAAGGGAAAGTTTCTCAGGGACTCCATAGTATCGTGATGCCAGACTAGGAAGAGTGTTTTTCTCCTGTGCTGGGATAAAGCACTATTATCCACTGTCTCGCTGAGGAGCATTTTGAATCATACTTAGAGCTGCTCTGTTTCTTATATTCTTCCATAGGTGACCTCCTGGGGATAGCACTGCAGAACCTAGACCATCTGGTACAGATGCCCCATGGCTGTGGGGAGCAGAACATGGTGCTGTTTGCCCCTATTGTCTATGTGCTACAGTACCTGGAGAAGACGAGGCAACTGACTCCTGAGATCAAGGAGAGGGCAACAGGATTCCTGCGCAATGGCAAGGACAACAGACCCACCTTGCTCCTCTGCTTTCCCCTGTGTCCAACCTACCAATAGCTCTTTGCCTTTGCTTTCATTCTGTCAATTTTGGCCCCTCTGTGTTACTGTGCTGTATTAATCACTGTTCCCATCTCCCCAGGGTATCAAATGCAGCTTCTTTATAGGCGGAGAGATGGGTCCTACAGTGTCTTTGGGCAGCAGGATGAGGAAGGGAACACTTGGTAAGCACTGCAAATATCCGTCACGTCCTGTCTGGGCCAGAGCAAATCATGTGCCTGGGGAAGCTGGTACGTTGTGTGTTCCTTCTTTTGGATGGAGATGCTAGAAGCTGTCTGGCACGGAAACAGACTCAAGCCACTTGAAAAAGCAGTGGGGCAGGGCAGCAGAGTTTCTGGGAAAGTGGAACAACAACGATGTGGTCCTAATGGCGTGGAAGGTCCCTTTTCGTCTGTATGGTCCTGCTGTTGCCCCACAGAAAATACCAGGTACTGCTGGTGGTCCAGCAGCAAAGAGGGGCCAATACTGACTGGAGGTAGATTGTGAAGAGCAATAAAAAATTGTCTGTCTTGGGAGAGTTTGAAAGAGCTGCATTGGCCCAGCTTGACCCTGTGGTGTCTGGGCTGGGAGAAATTAAGAAAGGAGGGGAGGAATAAAATGGAGAATTCAAGATTGTCCCTAGCTATCTGGGGGAGATAAATTGCAATGGGTAAAATTAGAATGGGCAAGAGATTTTTTTCATCCGTGAAATGACTAGGTAAAGCAGTAGTATATGCGTAGTACATTTGTGGAGCCAGGCTGAGGAAGAGGAGGCACTTGGGTCCTTTGGACTATTTCCAGTTTTAGCTTGCTTTTCTGTATGAAAATTACTATTTTTGGCACCCCACTATATCAATGTTAACTTGAGGGACAAGCGCCAGGAGGCCTTTGACTTTCTCTTTGCCTTTTTTGTGTTTCTCCTTCCCTCACAACTCATCCTCTTTGTAGGCTTACAGCTTTTGTAGTCAAGAGTTTTGGCCAAGCCAGAAAATACATCTATGTAGATGACAAGAACATCCAGGATGCCCTACGATGGCTAGAGCAAAACCAGCTCCCCAGTGGCTGCTTTGCGAGGAAAGGAAGCCTCTTTCACTCATCCCTAAAGGTAAATGAGGCAGCACAGCTGGGGAATGGCTGGACAGATGTTGTGACAGCAAAAGATTGTGGGATCCCAGAGGATCCTGGATAGTCACTCCTGCAAACAGTGCAATCAGCCTTGAAGAGAGCAGGGTATGGGGTGGGGAATGTGAAAGGAATGCTTTTGCTTCTGGGGAGTCACTGCCTGTGATGTCCAAACACCACTGAGTGAGTGAAAGGTGCATTCCCTTCACAGGGCAGCGTGGATGATGAAATCTCCCTGGGGGCGTATGTCGCTGCAGCACTGCTGGAGCTGGGTCAGCCGCTGAAGGTGAGCACGGCCTCGCTCCCTCCTGCTCTCCTGTATGCTCCTGTGCTTGGGCATTGCTATGGGGATACGTCAGCCCATAATGCTGACATTCTCCAGGCCAGGAACAGGTAGGGAGCTGCTGGGAGGAAGACAATGTTTGGCCAAACTGTGAAGCCATTCCTCCAAAGAGACAGTGCTGTAAAACTGGCATGGTGCAATAGTGTTTGGTGGCTTTGGCTCCCAGTGCACACTGGGGCTGCACTGCCTGTTTTCTCAAGACAGTGTGTAATCTAATGGGTTTCTCTGGAGCTACATCAGGAAGACATATTCCAGCTCTCCAGAATGAGCTTCCCTGCCTGCTGTTTTGCTCCTGTCAAGAGTTTGGCACATGTCTCTTCTCCCATTGCAGGGCAAGCTGATGCAGACTACCCTCCGCTGCCTGCAGGAGGCGGTTCACAATATCACCAACATATACACAGAAGCCGTGCTGGCCTATGCCTTTGCCCTGGCTGGGGACTATGAGACAACTCAGGAGCTGCTGTATAAACTAGAGGAACAGGCCATCAAATCAGGTGCTGACTACTGGTTGGGGTAATGCTTCTTGTTCACCTGCTGGGATCTGGAATAATGTATGTCCAGTTGGAGCAGTTATAAATGACATATGCATTTGTACATATCCTTGTATTTGTGCAGTAGCTGCACTGCATAACTTCACAAACTGTGAGGGTGACTTATCAGAAAGAGTTTCCTCAGCCTGGAGGATTTCAAGATCCTTTTGAAAGGTATGAAGGAGGTAGGAATCTCTGAGCTAAGACCAGATGAAGCCCTGGAGAATAAACTGAAGAAAGTGATCCTGGTCTGAGCAAGGGGAATGAGCTGAGGGAGCTCTAAAAGCACTCTGGGTTTTGTTTCCTGTGAACCCCCAGTTATGTCCTCTCTAGAGGTCCTGCATCCTCCTTTTCCTTTTGCAGGAGGACAAATCCACTGGAGCCCTAAGCCAAGCTCTCCAGCTTCCACAGAATTCTGGCCTGGCACTCAGTCAGTGGACATAGAGTTGACAGCCTACGTGCTCCTGGCATACCTCTCTAAGCCACGGGTGCATGCGGGTGACATGACAACTGCAGCTGGTATTGTGGCATGGCTGACCCGGCAGCAGAATGCTTACGGGGGTTTTGCCTCCACCCAGGTAACAAGTAACTCCCTGTAGACTGATTTACTTTTGCAAGGGAAGTCCTCTTGAGGTCTTCCTGCTCCAAGTTGGCTTCACTAGAGCTGATGCTTTCAGAGGGATGACTGTCTTTCCCTCTCTAGGACACAGTTGTTGCCTTGCAAGCCTTAGCAAAATATGCAGCAAGGATGTTCAGCACATTGGGCCAGGCACTTGTGAGGGTGAAGTCCCAGAGGGGCTTCGGAAAGGCTTTCCAACTCAACCGCCAGAAGCGGCTGCTGGTGCAGCAGACAGCACTGACAGAGGTCCCAGGGCAGTTCCTGGTGCAGGTCCATGGCAGCAGCTGCATCTTCACTCAGGTGAGGTTGTGGGATGAACAAGGGATAGAGGAGAGGTGGAGGACTCTGCCTCTTCTCCCTGCATAAGATCATACCTGACCTCTTTTTTCCCCTCCTGGCCCTCGCCCTGTAGACAGTGCTGAGGTATCATGAGCCTCCTCCACGAGCTGCTGTAACCTTCACTCTGCGTGTCAACACAGAGCTGACCAACTGCAGCCAGGCCAATGCGCGTGTCCTCACCGTCCGCATCCTTGCCAGGTGACCCCAAGGGTTGTTTCCTCCTCCAGCAAGACCTGCTGTGACAGCAGCTGGGGAAGTCTCAGAGCTGCAATGGAGGGACCTGACACTGGGGGCTGACAGGACAAAGGGTGAACTTGGTAGGTGGAAGGGGTGGGGAAGGAAGGTGCTGGCTACCTCCTGTGAGAGGGAGCAGTGGCTGCTGTGTCCTCAGTCCCTGACGGGCTGCGTGGGTCAGGGTCCTGCACACAGGACATGGCGGTGGAGGGAAGAGGGCCTGGGAGGACACTATTCTCACAGAGTCAAACCTTCTGACTGTTTCTTCTTCTTCAGCTACATTGGGAGCAGAGTCACATCCAACATGGTGATGGTGGAGGTCTCCCTGCTGTCTGGATTCACCCTGGCTCCCAGATCCAGGATGTTGGTAAGGACTTCAGAATTTAAAAAAAAAAGAAAAAAAGCAGCTGTGGTGAATGAGTGCCACCTGCTTGTTCCTGTTGGGAACTGTTCATTTCAGGCCATGAGGTAACTAAATTAAGGAACAAAAACCTCTCATTTTCATACAGGGTCCACAAGGGTTGACTGCAGGAGATCAGAGGTGGTACACCTTCTTCCACTGACACTATTCTGCCTTGGTGCAGGAACAAAATGTTCTGCTGGGTGTACTAAACTTCAGAATTTGTTTGCCAGAAATTCTAAGACAGGATTTATTAGAGGGACTCTAGCTCTAGCCAGAAAAATTGTATTTTTCCCACTGAGACATAAAACTGAAAGACGTATTATTTGCACAGCCCCCAGGAAGGTCTTTAAAAGCAGTCTAGCAGTCAGTGAGATAACAAGAATCTTTACTGGTGCCTGCACGTGTTTGCTGACCAATGCATCAGTCACATATGGTCTTTTGTTCCCAGAGTGGGAGATTTCTCTAACGGAGGAGGGACAGCCAAGTTCATCCCTGAGATGCTCACAAGGGATGTCTAGGAGGGACTACCAAAGATACAACCACTAAAACCCTTACGTGTGAGAAAGACAGTTCCACACAGAGTCCAACTCCATGCCATCCCTTCAATATGACACAGGGTCCTTCAGGTCAGGAAGCCCTAAGGAAAGTGCTAACAAATTTCCTTGTGTTATTGTTTCCTAACCCAGCTGGAGCGCAGAACTATCGTTAAGAAAATAGAAGTGAAAGCTGATGTGGTTTACATTTATCTGGAGAAGGTAAGTGGGAACAAAAGCATTTGGTTTGGCACAGTGAGAGCAAGAGGCCAGAGGACAAGGAACTGTGTGAGAAACCCAGGGCTGGGTTAGGCATGGAGAAGAGCACTGGTAGAACTCTCGGCAGAGGAAGCTTGCCCAATTTCATTGTCATTGGGTTAGGTTTTGCTACTCCTCACACATACTCCATTTCTAAAATCCAGAATCTCTAATGGATTAGGGAGATTTAACGCAGGAAAACATTCAAGCTATGGAAGATGAAATGACTCCTTTTTCCCTTTTCTTGCTAATTTCTTTCCACCTTCACAAGCTCAATGATGAATCTCAGACTTTCACTCTGCAACTGGAACAAATAATTCAGATTAAGAATCTGAAACCGGCCAGCATCAAAGTCTACGATTACTACCAGCCAGGTGGGTTGCAGATTCCCTCCTGCTGTGCGGCTGGGAGCTGGGTTCCTAGTTCTCTGGCCGGAACAGACATTGTGCCCTCTTCTCTGTGTGCATGCATGTGTGTAACTGATTTCCTCATCTCCTTTTGCAGAGGAGCGAGCCTTGGCTGACTACAGTGCTGTCTGTAGTTGAGGTATGCAGCAAGCCCCTGTGTGACACAAACAGTGGCATCAGGAAATGATGGGTCTTGGGTGAGAAAAAAGGGATGTAAGCAATCAAAGATGGAGGCTGAAGGATGGTAATCAGTGGGGAGCATATATCCAGCTGGAAAGATGAACTGGCAGTTGCCTGTGCCTAGCTGTGTAGAGCTAGGATGGGGGCTCGTTTGCAGCCAGGGAGGCAGCTGGAAGGGTCTGGTGGAAGGTGGAGACAGGGACAGCACCGCTCAAAATGGGAATGAGGAAGGAAAGGCTGATGAGCATCACATGGAGTGAGAATGCAGAGCTATAGCAGCCGCTGCTAACAAGGTCCCTCAGACCTGGACATGGTTCCATTCTCTCCACCCCCCACTATACTCATTGCAGGGTAGGAAGGGGGATTCAGGGAGCCAAAGGAAAAAGCTGAATCTGGGAAGATGTAATATTTTGTCTTGTGGGGTGGCATACCCAGCTGCCAGAAGGGGGGGTGGCCTAAGGCCAGTACAGGTCTGGAGAAGTCCCTTCTTGACATGGTACACACTGCGTCCTGATACCATTCCACAGAGTGCTGACTAAGGACCTGCCTAGAGAGCCACCCCCATTACTAGCCAAGAAAAGGCACCTTCCACAGCCCGATGATAGCCATGGAGGGCCTGGATCATGCTCTCCTTGTTTTACCTGCTGTACCCACACAGTTCCTCAGAAATGGGTGTAGGAGCTCCCAAATTCATGAAAAAGGAAAGGAGAGGAACTGCCATACCATAACTCCTGTCTTTGCCCAATATTTCAGGTTGGCATGGAATGAAAGACAGTTCCCCAGGTGGGACACAGCTCACATCAAAGTTGAGCCCATGTGGTTCTGCGTCTGAGTGGATGGACTGATGTATCCCAAGAGTCCAGCAGTTGTGCCTGCACTGTGAGGGCCTGGGTTGGGGTGGGAGGTGGTGTCACATGTCTGGTACACACCTGGGAAGAAGAATTAAAGTAAGCATGACCCCTGACCTTGCTGCTTTTGTGCCAGTTGTTGATGAACTACAGGCTTAGACTGTGAAGACAGCGTTTCTGCCATTGCTAACGTAAACCTTTTAGCTCCTCTACTGCTCTCTCCTCGTGCTTCCCGTGGTTTCTCCTAATAACTTCTGCAGTAGGACTCAGGAAGCTTTGGTATACAAGATGCAACTGAACATGCTGTGACAGCGTTATCTCCTGTGCCCATTCTGCACGCTCCTGTGCCATCAGCTCTTCTTTGAAGCAGTCTCCAGATAGTAATGCAGTGCATTGAGACTCTAGCCCCTTGCTGCCCCTCAGCAGTACGCCTTGCCAACTGCTCTTGATAAAGGTCTCTAAATGCAGCTATTGGCCAAAGGAACTGTTGAACATATCCCAGTTCTCCCTTGCCTTCAGCTCCAGCTTGTGTGACAGTCACCTCCCCCAGGTACCAACTCTGCTTTGTTGTATGCTCTACCTCCTGCTGTGCAAGTCTGCTGCTGGAGGGGCTGAGTTTTGCATGTGTACATGTACATGCACACACAGAGCAGAGATAAAGAAGTTATTATTCCCAGGTGCTCTTAAATGCAATTTTTCTGGTTCAGGAGCAAAAACAGTAAACCTGAATAATCACTCAATCACATACTTCTGGTCTCCTGACTTTTAATAAGATGTCAGGCACAGTCTGAGCCTTTCAGAAACTAACTGCTCAGCAGGAAATTTCAAGTATTTTCGCTTTGCTTCTCATCTCCATGTGGTGACTGTTGGCAGAGGTGACAAAGGACTGATGGACAAAGACTGCAGAGAATGGGTCTTTCCTTGTTCCTGTGAAGACAACAAAGGACAAAAAAGTCTGTGTTCCTGAAATATTAAAACTAACCACTGGAAACTTGGGGGCAGGGGGGTTTGCACCTCATGACCAAACAGGACTGCCAAACCAGCAAGGACAGGGCTCTTTCTGACTCCAGCCATACAAAGCCTATGATAGAATCTCTACTGTGTGGGGCTTGTGGCAGGCATCCCATGGCAGGGCTGTGTGCCTCCCACAGATGGTGGATCAAGCAGGTGTTTTTCTCCACCTCATGTGCTGTGGACAAGGAATGCATGCAGGTGCAAGCAAAGTTTAGAACAGGAGCAGACACTGGTCAAGTTCCAGTTTGCATTTGCCCAGCCTGAAAAGAGGAGGGGCAGGTGCCTGTTCCCTAGGATGGATCAGAATCCAGGCTGAAACTGTGAAAGGCTTGGCACTGTAAAGGAGTCAGGCCCTGCAGTAGAGGTGAAAGTGGTATGTCGCATGCACAGGTCTGGAGGGCTGTGGAACTGCAGGGAAAGTGCCAGGGAGAGAAACTGTGTTGACTTGAGAAAAGTATATTTGATGCAAAATGCCAGGACTAGTGGTAGGACTCAAGACAGGCAGCCCTTGTTTTCTGTAATGTACCTCCAACTCTGTCATGAGCTGGGCATGTCAAACCTTCCACTTCCGTTCTCCATATCCCTCAGTTAAACCACTGGGATACTGGACCTCACCTTTACTCAGCACTAATCTGCTAATCACTTCCTACCCTGAACTTGCAGTCTGGCAAGTTTCTTGACCAAGGGCCTTTGCCTGCATCTCACTCCCCCTCCATACCCTTCAGGACCATGCCTGTGATGACAAAAGAGGTGTTGGGCCCTCACCTCACTCGCACGGGGCACTGTAGCTCATCACTGTAGTTTCTTCTGGAAGACGAGAAAACAAATACTGGTGAGATACCACTGCCAAACCCTCACTAAAGCAACCCAGCATTGTGCCTCTGTTTCTAGGAGAGGCATTCCCTCATCTTAAAGGCCATGACTCCCCTCTGCTGTGAGACATGAAACCACTGGAATGTGTCAAAAACTGTGTGCAGCTGGTCTGGATTCACCCAGGTCATGGGGCTTGCCATCTTTTGAAGCCATAAGCCCCAGACAGCTGCATTCCAGTTATGGGTTCCTCCCTTTCTGAAGCAATAGCAATCCCTGACACATTTCTAGCTGTTACTCCCACTAGGGACCACAAAAGGCAAGTTGTTTTCAGTGTCATTCTTCTAAGGGGGTCCTCACTCTTGCAAGCCATCCCCTCCCTCTGCCTTTGCTGCCTCCCACAAAATGGGCATACAAAAGCATGGCTCTGAGCTCCTTGCTCTCCTCCTGTTGGGAGAGTTAGACCCTACGGATCTACATGCCAATTGAAAGCTTGCAAGTTCTGGGACCAGAGAAAGAAGGATCTACTGAAACCCAAGAGAGTAAGTCCATCACTAGAGAGCTTCTAAGGGGCAGTTAGATAAACACATCGGGGATAGTATTGTATTAGACTTGAAAACTTTAAAATTTCTTTTTCTAGTGGTACATTTGGGTAGTTTCTGCAGTACAGCATCTGAACTCACCTGGCATGTAGTAATCGTACACCTTGACATTAGCTGGCTTACGATCCTTCACTTGCATGTCCTGCTGCACCAGCAAAGTGTAGGTGTGAGGCTGTCTCGTCAGCTAAGACCAAGAGATGCAAGGATTACAGCCAGAACCAAAGTCCTGTAAGACAATTCCTTCCACCTGCTCTTGCTCAGGCTCCGTGGAAACCTCACCACTGTGACAGATCTGTTCTGCTTTCCAGTCCGTGTCAGAAATACCTTTTACTTCATGTTCTGTGGCCATCTCCCATTTTTGATCACCAAGTTTAACTCAGCTCATGAGAGACATCAAACCCATAGAGCCGATGTGCACTAGGGATCTAAATGTAGCACTAGTGTTTCCAACCAGTTCCACATTCCCATCCAGCTCTGCTCTGAGCTCCTTCATGCATCTTGCCTCAGTGGCTACTTTCTTATATGCAGTCCCATTTCCTCAGCTCTTATTCTCCAGTCTCACACAACCCTCATCATTAAGCAGATAAATGCAAGATGTGGATGAACATCTGCTGGATGGTAGTAGTTACATGACCTGCTGTTGATTGGGTTGCATCTTGTGCTACCTGGCAGCCTGAGCTGAAATCTTACTCTTCACTGCCTTCCTGCTCCATGCTGTAGATGTAATGAAAGCAGCATCTCTGCAAGTTGACTGCATCCACACGACAATAACCTGTTTACCATGAGGCTAGCTTAGCTCAGCTTATTGATGACTGGAAATGAAGAATCATAGAAAGGTAGAAGTGTTCCTTGGAAATTCTCAGATTTTTAAATTCATGCTAGGTCTTGTTTCTGGTGCTGTTTAGGTATGCGTGTAGCTACAGAAAGGCTGGAGTGGGAGTGGTTGTTAATCTGTTGATTAATGAGGTGGTGGAGCAAGCACGGCTGCTCACACAACCATCTGGTTTAATTTTGAGTGAGCTTGGCAAACTCCATTTGGATGCTCCCTACTACATTCAGGCTGATTAAGGGCTTTCTAAGAATTCAGGCTTGTTTGAATTTACTAGATGGATCCTACTACTACTCCCCAATCCTGATCAGAAACTACATGGACTTTCAGCAATCTCTGAACACTGCCAACAGAAGCAGGCTTAACATCAGAGCTAGCCTTATTTCACTCAAGCAGCCCTGTACAGAGGCTCTACAACTGAACTACTGCAGGCCGACACAACACACTTCTCCAGGTCAGCAAATGTGGCTGGCATGCATGAACCGCAGCTCTGGATACCTAAAATACTAATGGAACCAAGATACCAGAGTAAGCTAAAAGCTATCTGCCCATCTGTATTCCTTTTAATGATGATAGCCTAAATTCCACTCACTTCCTCCAGGTAGAGAATGACTCGGTCAGCTTCGCTTTCAACTTTCTTCACTAAAGGCATTTTCTTTAGCTGAAAATAGGGGGGAAAACGTCAGAAAGACTCTAGCAGAAAGCAGAAATATTCAGGGTTATTTGTCCTTGTGAGAGCACGGACAATATGTTCACATGGCCAAGGAAGCCCTTGAGGCAGGGGAGGGCAAGGTGCGGCCTGAAAGAGACTTTGAGTATAAAAATTTCTTGGGAAGAAAAGAACTGTGTTTCTCTGCCCACAGGAATGATCACAGTTCTGTATACAGTTCTGCATGGCAGACATCCACCACTGTTCCCACCCTAGCTGGACACAAACTCGCGGTCTCACCTCTTCCAGTGAACCTGCCACGGGGCTGTATCCAGACAGCAGCTCCACTTGGATCAGGACCATGTTGGTGGACACACGGTTCCCTGTGTAGCTGCAGCAGGAATCCAGGGGACAGCACTAACATTACTTTCTGAGCCATGATCTCCAGATACTCCAGCCCAGCTTTGGTACTCAGGTGGAGGAGTCTGACTTTGCTTCCACTGTTTCTCCTGTAAGCATACCTGTTCCTGTACTGTAATAAATGTTGTGCTTCCCCTGGTCTCTCTTTTAATTGTGTTGACCCAAGGAGAACAAATTCCTTGGAAGGCTTCTGGAGTTACTTTCTCTAGGCATGGCAGGGAATATCACAATCTCCACCTGCTCTCTTGACATTTCTGTCCCAAGTCAGGCAGGGGTACAGCAGGGGAAAGTGATGTGACAGTGAACCAGGAGTCGAGGACGGAAGACTTAGGAATAAGTATCAGCAGTCAGTCCCATAGGACCTTCACATCACTAGTGTTTTGAGACCTAATCCTAGAAAGGGGTGAGATCCACAAACCTTGAGAGAATTTTTGGTAACTGGCATGATAAGATAGGGCTATAGCCTGAGCCATCCCTCTGGGGCCTTATATCTTTCACCCAGCTGAGGAGAGCACAGTTAAATGAATGGGGACATCTTAGCACTTGGACCTCATGGGTGAAGGGGAATCCTGGCCATCAAGAGACTGATGTGGTGCCAGAAGCCTCTCAGCACAGGGGAGGCAAGGGGCAACTGAGTGTCTCCTACCGAGCATGAACAGTGACAGGGAACTGGGTGGCGTTGGGTGCGGTGCACTCTGTCTGCACAGATACAGCAAAGGCGACGTCGCTCCTCTGTGGAGGGATGTGGTACCGCAGAATGGCCTGGTAGGACAGAAAGAAGCTAGTTGGCAGAGAATAACAGGCTTGGGGTTTTTTTGATGGAGAGTATCCTTGCCTAACTTTTGGCTGCTTTTTGCTCTCCTGCACTGGTGTGAGAGAAAAGTATGTTGTGGAAGTGGAGGTTCTGCTAGTGCATTGCTCTTGGCGGTGTTCACTGGACTTCCTGGGGGAGAGGTGCAGCTCTGACAGGGTGGAGATGATCCAGATTTCATTTGGGAAGTTGCTATTCCCTTTCTGTTGGATCTCAGCTACTTCTACCAGCCTTGAAGCCCAGATTCTTGCAAGTCACTGCTGCAGTCTGTTTTCAGTGTTGGCTAAGTAGCAAGGTGAGAGGTCCTCTGGATTTCAAGACTTTTCACTAGACAGACTTTTTCTGCCTGGCTGGGCTTACCTGCATGAAGAGGCACCCATGGCCCTGCACACGCACAGTATAATCTTGGGGAATGACTGGCAGCTCCACTGTCTGCAGCAGGAGGCGATTGGTGTTATCTACTCTGATGTTTTGGTTGAAATCCTCAGAGGAGAGAGAAGCCTGAAGATCAGGGCCATCCTTGCTAAAGGTCTTGGTTGCATACAGGGCTAGGGCTTCCAGAGCAACCACCGTGTCCTGAGGAAAGAGACACACACTGGGCAAAATAGTGTCCCTGCTTCCTGTGCATGCCCAGTCCTTAGCCTTTCCCTCCCTCATACTGCCGCCACAGCACAAGAAGGGTTGAGTTTTCCCCTTGGTTGTTTTTATGATGGGACAGTTCAGAGTAATACAAATATTTGTCTTTTCCCGACTTATAAGAGCTGTAAATCCATATATTTGTTTTGTTTTGTTTTGTTTTGTTTTGTTTTGGTTTGGTTTGGTTTGGTTTGGTTTGGTTTAGTTTGGTTTGGTTTTACTGTGGGCTGTGCTAGAACCCATTCCACAAACCAATGGCAGGTTCTCTGCTGATGATGGCTCAAGGGTATTACCTGAGTTGAAGCAAAGCCTCCATAAGGGTTTTGCTGCTTGGTGAGCCAAGACACAATCTGAGATGCCTTTCTGATTTCATCTGAAGACAAACTTGACTTTGAAAGATGAGCCATGAGGATACTAGATGTCAATTCCACATCAACAGATGGAGCCCGATACCAATATGGGGAGTCTTCTTCCTGTTTGGACTGCTGACTCCAGAATATTTGGTCATCTAGAGAGGGAGTGGGAACACTTATGGAGTGCGTAGCTGTATCTAATGCCCTTGGAGTCCTACTCAGCCCCTGTGCCTAGGTACCTAGTGAACATGTACACTGGGACAAGATGTGGGTGCATATCTCCCTATTTGCCCCCCACACCCTGCTTTTCCCAGTAAAAACCTAGGTCTGTGGGCTAGGAAGAAGTTCTACAACTTCCATGAAACTCCCCTGGTTTGGATTACTGGGAGATCAGGACTATGAGATCATCCATAGACAAAGTCTGTCTCACAGTGTGGATATAGCTTGTGGCAGCTTGGCAAACAGAGGCTATCAAAGCCTTGGGCTCCCCACAGAGCTCTGCCAGTGTCCCCACTATTCCTTTGGTCGTTCAGCCCTGTGATCTCCACACAGTTCTGGCAATGGCCCTCTCTCCTGCCCCACAGTCTTTGGTACCTGAAATTATGGCGGCCTTATCCAATCTTTTGAGTATTTTCTGCCTGAGGGCCTTATCACCTGCTGCTGCAAAGGCATTTGCAGCTAGTGCCAGGCTGTAGAGGCTGGAGCTGCCAGTATCAGCATTGACCAGGTCCTTTATGCATTTCAGAGCTTTCCACACAACTGGGTCCTAGGATACAATCAAAAGCACACCACTGCTGGCCGGGTGTACAAGGAGGGAATGCAGCCTTGACATGCGCAGAGCAGGGTGGAAACAGAGACAGGATGCATGGGGAGAGAACTGGTAACGTACCCCTGTGTGCACCCCAGGGCAACGTCCCTGCTGCCGATACTCACAGAGCGTGGCATCCCTGAGTGTATGAGAGCTGTGACGATCGCAGAGCTCAGTCCCAGTCCTTCCTCCACTGCACCCTGCAGCCACCACAAAACAGAGAAGAAGAGGGCTGCCATGAGAAGGGAAAAAGGTTGCAAGATGTTCAGTAGCACATTTCAGTGCCAGGGGAAGGTGATGTTCCCACAACCCTCGCTGCAAGGCAGCACCTCACTTGAGTGCCAGGACAGTGACAAAGGGTATGGAGAAGCAAAAGAAAAGGTGACTTTTGCAAGGGAAGTGAAAGGTATGATTCTATTCTATTCTATTCTATTCTATTCTATTCTATTCTATTCTATTCTATTCTATTCTATTCTATTCTATTCTATTCTTTTCACTTAGTGGATTAACAATCTGAGATCCCGATCACCGAATTACTACTGGCTCCACTTTGGTGGTACACTCTGTGTGTCTGTCCATGCACAAGTGCTGTGTTTCTGAGTGTATAGGGCATATCCGTGGTAAGGTGTATCTCATGTGAGTGTCTGCCATCAATCTTCACTCAATTTCTGACTCTCTCTGTACAGAGGTGAATTAAGACTGAAGGGAGAAATGGCAGCTCAATAATAGGAAAAAAATCTAAACCATTTTACCAAAGTAATAATATAGAGCTTGAAAACTTTTTTTTTTTTTGAGGCATGTGTTAGCTGTTGAGGTGGGGCTAGGACAGGGCACTAGTTCAGTTCCCATGCAAATCTCCATCATTCATAACTTGAAAAGTGCCACCATGACTAAGCACAACTCTAAGTGTCACTCAAGGGTGACCCTGGGGCACATAAGAGCATCCTTCCTGCAGTAGGGTTCGTTTGTTCTTGGCATCCAAATTAGGCCAGAAAGCGAAGGAGGTACCGAATGAACAGCCAGGACATGTCATACCATCAGACCGTTGTTGAAGAGCTTCCCCTCACTCTTGAAGCAGCCAGATGGAGTCTGCCTTTTAATCAGGGCACTGGCAGCATCCTTTATATTCTGCTCGTCTATGTGGATGAAGTCCCGGGCTTGGCTGAAGGTCTTGAGGACAAGAGCAGTAAGCCTAGAGCCAAGGAAGAGAGAATTAAATTGAATCGAACCAGTCACTGATGCCCATCTCCAGTAGGAGAGAGGAGTGTCTTCCACTATCTCAGCCCTGGAGAAGTACCAGCAGGCCAGAGCCTCTGTGCAGATGGCGATTTGAAAGCAAAGCATGAATTAGATGCTCTTGACGCTTGAGCTTTGCAGGAAGAGAGAAAAAATTCACCAGCAGTTCAATGCTTCCCGCAGAGCTCTGCCAATTCCAGCGAGTTGCACTTGTGTGATTTAAAGCCCAGGAGGGCTGATATTTAGTGAGCTCATCCAGCCCCTTTCCCTTTGTTTGGGCACAAGGCACTCTGTAAAACCTGGAAAGAAGGTGTCTTTGCAGCCAAGTTTTCAGAATCATCCTCAGTTGGGATGCCCAAGCACAAACAGTCAAACAAGGGTACCTCAAGTCAGTTCATTGGCACAGTTCTCTTCCAAAATGTCTCAGGAGCAGTTTCTGTTCAAAACTCCACACACCAAGTCTCCCTCAGTTTCCCCAGACCAAAATCCAAGCTAGCTTGTGCCTGATCAGGCCAAGCTGTTGTTCATCAATGGTGTCTGGATATGTCTGCTTACCATGTGTTCCCTGGCTCACTTCCTTCCCCAAAGGCACTGTATGAGCCATCTGTGTGCTTGTACAGGAGTTGCCGCTGATATCCTGTGGGAGGAGGCTGTGGGTAGTGAAGATGCTCTGTGTATGTTGTGTTCTCAAGGTGAAAACCTGCCCCACCAGTCCTGCTGGTCATTACAGAGAGCATTGTGTCTGAGGAATTCAGCAAAGGGCTTTCAGAGGGGTGCCATGCTGTAATTCCCACGGTGTCAGACAAGTGACACTGCACAAATCCTGTTCAGCACCAAGCCTCTGCTGAGATCCCCACTGCAGAGCCTACTGTAGTGGACTTTGCCAGCTGAATAACTCAATATGTGCAGAAATCCACTCACCACTTTCCAGATAGCCAATTGCCTTCCTTTTGATTTCTGGAGTCAGTTGTCCTGTTTCTTCAAGGTATCGTGTGATAAAGACATTGGGGGCAAAATGAACCATGTTCTGCTCACCACAGCCACTGGACATTTGGAGGAGCTCATCTATGTTGTCCAGTGCTGTCCCCAAAATGTCACCTGTAAGGACAGAACCACAGCTTTGGGAAATTTACATATTCTTGCATGTAAAAAATTTCTGGTCTCACCTCCAGATAACCTGCTAAGACTTGGTTCACCTCTGCTCATACTAGGATTACTTTAATGTTTATCGAGCCCTGTAGGAACAGTGATATTGTACTTGTCT
This sequence comes from Psophia crepitans, assembly GCA_013399095.1. Lineage (NCBI taxonomy): Eukaryota > Metazoa > Chordata > Aves > Gruiformes > Psophiidae > Psophia > Psophia crepitans. Next base: position 45,288 of record VWZZ01002009.1, on the reverse strand, counting down.
ATCTTTCCCTTGGCTGGTGAAATTACACATCCATCTGGCCCAGCATCACTTGTATAAGAGAGATGGGATGCTTCTCTGGGAGACGTAAGGGCCCAGTATCACAGCTCAGCGTACACATTGCCTCTTGTTACTCTGTTAGCTAAAGCAGACATTGTGGCATCAGAAGAAAAGACCCCTGCTGGGAAAAATCTTACTTTCCAAGACCTTCCCCTAAATCTCACCTAAGAAAGAGATGTGGGCTCTCTCCGACCCAAGGACCATGTTCTCTGGCACAGTGAAAGTGATTGTCTCTGAAGCTGAAGTTCCTGCAAATGGCAAAAGCGTCAGAACAACAATAGGCAGGAGGGAGATGGAAGACTCACAGGCACACCCAGGAGATGGTCTAAACAATGCTGGGATCACCTCATCTGTTGGTGAAATCAGCATACAAAAGAGTATGACACAGAGATCAGGCCACCCACTCACGAGCGACTGTGATGTCGTTAGGCAGTGACTTGATGCTGGCAGGAGCTTGTAATACTGGGTAGAGCTGAATGGCTTTGCCTCTCCATGAGAGCTCCTAAATCCTTGACTTTCCCCTCGCCATGCACCTCCAGGAAGTCCTAGAGCTGTTCACACAACGCTCTGTCTCTTTGCTCTGTGTGCGTGTACAGCCCCAGCTGTAAGACAGTCCCTGTCTCTGGGGTACCTGCACCTACCTTTAGGGCACAGGAGTGAGGTGTGGGTCTTTTCCTCCAGCAGCCCCTCTGCCTGGTGGGGAAAAGGCTAATCAGCTCTGAAGGGAGAGCAGTAAAATGAGATAGCGGTTGCGGAGCACCCCATCTTCCTGCAAACACCTTTTCCATCCTCATAGGCCATGCATAGAGCCTCGCACAGATAGCAAGGATATACGTGCTGACAGTGAGCTTTCACTGGGAAGCAGGTTTCTAAGATGATACATGGTCTTTGCTGCCAGTGCCCTGGTAGCAAGCAGTTCTGAAGTGTCTGTCCCATCAAGTGGAGGTGCTCAGTTCATGCCCCGACCCAACTCTTGACCAGCTTACCTGAGAAATGTGCCTACCTGCCAGGCCAACTCTCCCTTCCCAGAGCCTCCCAGGGGGCTGTTTTAAGCCTGGCCCAGTTCCAACCTCACCAGAACCCTGAAGCATACTCTGACCTTCACCAGCAGGTGTTTAACCACTGTGTCCTTCCCTCCAGACTCTGGCACAACAGCTGTACTCTCAATGCACACATCTTCCTGCTCCATCACCTCAGCAGTGACAGTGAAATTCACCTTCCCTAGAGAATAAAACATCAAGAGGCCAGTTGGCATAGACATGCCTATGTTTTAGTTTGCTCAGCCTAAGGCTGCTTACTCATGCTTTGCTCATGTTCTCCCTTCCAGCCCAGCTCTGGTTTCCTCAAGCAGTTCTGCCAGTGCCTCCCACTCCCACCCCTCCCTTGTTGCCTTACCTAATTTTGTAGCCTTCACATCCCAGAAGAATGTTTTTGCTGAATCAGGACACAGACAAATAGTGAATTTGACATTTGCATGCACAAATTCAAAATCCCTGGAGTCCATTAGGCTAAGCTGGAGCTAGAGGTGAAACAAAAGGGAGTTTGGGTTACAGAGCTGCAGCTATGTTTTTCTTTTCCTTCATCCAAATGTCAGTCAAGTCCAGAAGCTCAGGGTGAGTATGATGATGGCCCTGTTGCAGTATCTGTGGGAAACAACAGCCCATAGACGTCACACTCGGTGGGTTGAGCTTATGGGGAGGGGTAAGCTGGACAGAAATGGGTCTGCATGGAGCTTTGTGAAGAGCTTCCTTGGTATCTTTTTCCCAGTGCCTGAGGAGGCAGCCCCTTCTCTAAGTCTCCACCAGTGAAGTACTGTTACCACACATCCCCCTGCCCAAAACCCATCCTGGAGGGAACCACTCACCACCATGCACTGCTTCAGGTAGCTGAAGACTTTGACCTTCAGCAGAAATGACTCTCCCCGGAAAACAGAGTAGGGCAAGATGGGTTCCACGAAGAAGGGCTTGAAGCTCCTTAGGCTGGTGGTCTCTGAGATTCCCAGGCCATGGCTCTCTGAGGTGCAGAAGGTCATGGCTCTCCAGTCTGTGATACTGTCGGGTACTGTGACAGCTAGCTCAGCAGCCCCTGAATCACTGAGAAGAAAACAGAATGGAAGGAGTTGTCTCCACCCCTGCAAAGATTTCTCTTGGGAAGAGAAATACAGAAGGACTATGAACTGGAAGTGTGTGTGAAGGTGTGGGGATTCCTAGGAAGTAGGCCAGATATGGGAAGATTAGCAAATAGGTGGGCAAGGAATGACTGAGAGGCAAATGCAAACCAAAATTTACTTCTGGACAGTGTTGCACTTCAAATTCATGTTTTGTGTGGGCACACAGGGCTCCCAGGGATCCATGTTATATACCTGGCCTGTGCCAGGGACTATCGTGTGACAGTTCCACCACACTATCATCCAAACTCATAACCATAGCTCAGCAGACATCATTATAAGTGTCACTTACAGATCTGCATACACAAAATGTAAGATGGTTCCTGCCCTGAAATGGGCATAATCAAGCCAAATGAGATGGAGAGGCAGAGATCCTGTTTTATAGATGGAATACATTGGCACATGGGAGAATTAGGAAAGCTGAGATGTGTGGATAAGGGGAGAACAGTGGATGCTGCATAACTTGACTTTAGCAAGGTCTTTGACAGAATCTCCCATACTATCCTTCTAGCCAGATTAGTGTGTACTGGACAAGTGGATGATAAGGTGAGCAGAAAATTTGATGGACCATTGGGAACAAAGGATGGTTATTGGTGACACAAAGTCCATCTGGTGGCTCTTTACCCGTGGCATCCCTCAGGGACTGACACTTGAGCTAATACTGCTTAATGGCGTTATTAATGATCTGGATAATAGGAGAGAGGACATCTTCAGCAATTAGCAGAAGAATCTTGCTATGTATTAGACTATATCTTGTTGGGTAGGGGTTCCTGATATACTGGAGGTAAAGGTTGCTATTAAGAAATACTTTGACAAGCTGGAAAAATGGGCTTGAAAATCAGTGAATTCTGTATCTGGGATGGAATAATGCCATGCAGCAGTACAGGCTAGGCAGTGACTGGCTAGTAAGCAACTTTGCAGAAAAAGACATTGGGATTCTGGTGAATAACAAGTTGAGCATGAGACATCTCATGTGCCCTTACAGCAATGAAGTCCATCTACTTCTGGACTGTATTAAGAAGACTGCAGCTACTAGTTTGAGAAAAGTTCTTTCTCTCCTGTATTCATCCATTGTGGGACCATATCTGTAGTATTGTGTCCCATTTTTGCCTTCTAGTATAAGAAGATACTGACATGCTTGAATGCATTCAGTGGAGGACTACCAAGATGGTCAGAAGGCTGGGACATTTCATGGCTGAAAGAACTGGGGTTTTCAAACTTAAGAAGGAAAGGCTAGGGGAAGATCTTTCAGCTTTCTAAAGCTACCTAATAGGAGGGTGTAGAGACAACAGAACCAGTCACTTCTGAGGTGCATATTGATAGGATGAAAGGTAAAAGACACAAGTTAGAACTTGGGAAATTCTGACTTAAGGAAAAAAATTACCATGGGGATGGTCAAACACTAGAACAAGTGCCCAGATAGTTTGCGGAATCTCCATCCTTGGAAGTACAGAGAACTTGACTACAACCTGATCTAACTGGACCTACCTTGTGCAGGATGTTGAGCCTTTGGAGGCCTCTTCCACCCTACAGGAGTCTGTGATTTAAGTTGCCCAGAATAATTTGGAAAATTTCAAGCATAGCCAGGAACTGAACCAACCTCCACTGTCCTTATCCACTTCTTCACAGAAGAAGTGCCTTTGTGGGCACAGAAGGCAATAATGCCCTGATTCTGCGGCTGCCCATTCCCTCTCTTCTGTGCCTGGTAGGAGGTCTGGATCATGTAAGGCCACAGCCCATAATTACTCACTTGATGGGAACCAGAGTCCAGATGAATGTCTCTGGAAACCAGGTACGTACTGGCCCTGCCTCACTACCCAGCTCAACATGCTCTGACTCAGCACGTTCAACAGCAGCATCTGTTTCTGGGTCCAAGTTGTCCAAGTCTGACAGCTCGTCATAAGCTGTTGGGAATACAAACATTCATTCAAAGGCAGAGCAACAGTGAAATCAGGGTAGAGTTCACCTGGGAAAAGCTCAGATCTCCATCCCTCCCACTCCCACTCTGATCTCCCTTGTCCTCTGCAAGATGCCCTCAACCTACTTCACTATTGTCTTCCATGAGACAACCCAGGAGACCACATGGATGCCAGTAAGTGTGTGCTCCCCCATGAGGAACTCTCCCTGCTCGCACTTTTGCTCTCAGCCCCTGCAGAAAGGCCTAGATACTGCCCAGTGCCAATCTTAGCTCATTCTCTGGTTTCCAGCAAGATCTTTCCTACTCTTACAAACAGATGTTCCTTCCTGAAACAGCTGCCTCATTTCCCCGCTTGACCATCTTATCTTCCTGTTTGCCACCAGAAGCTTCCAAGGAGGTTCATCCTGTGCAGCCATCTCTCCACCCCTCCAGTGCACTGACACAGACATCAGGACCCTTTCCCTTTTCCTGTAGAGAACATCTCCAGTGCAACCTCTCACTCGTCTTTGGAAGCCATCCCCAGTTCCTCAGCACACTGCATGTTCAGCTGCCCTCTTGCAGCCTGTATGTTACCCGTGATTTCCAAAGAAACAGGATAAATAGAGATGTACACATGTAGTCGTAGTAGAAAGTGGTCTGTGTGCGGCACTCAATTGGAGACTTGATTTTAAGGCTGGTTAAAAATGTCAGACCTGAATTCTGGAGGAAAGAAGGGGAAGAAAAGAAGGTAGATTTCAGTGGAGGGAGTGGTGTGACTGAGGGTCTGTCTCTGCCCCAGCCTTCCGGTATATCAGCCACCCCATGTTGTCGCACCTCAGCCTGACGTGTGAATTTATACAGGGAGAGAATGCAGAACCACCCTGCTCCCAAAACCCGGCCCTGGCCCCTCATGCCAAAGGATGGTCTCTCCAGGCAGGATTGTGGGGGTGACCACTCGCATGTGCGTGCCCACACGCAGTCATTATGTTGGCACCACAGTTTTCTCCCCAACCTAACACGGACTTGTTCTCACCTGCTATTCCTTTCTACTGCTCTTTTCTCCCTTTCCCCAGCCCCCCTTTTCGCTCAGGTGCTTTGCTTTTCCAGTTTCCAATTTTCTCTGACTCAGACTGACACTCCCCTCTCCTTCCAACCCCTAGAAAGTCTGAGGGTGTCAAGCTTGGGATAAACAGGGAGCTGGGTTCTAGGGATCTGCCTGATTAATATGAATTTATCAAGCTGGGAGCATGGAGTGTCAGAGATCTCTAGTTCAGAAGCTTGGCAAATTCAGAACCCGAAGTTGCCACTGTTTACAGGAAAGACTATCTGTGAAGCTACCCAGCGCTGACCTGGGATACAAAAGGGCTCAGCTCCGATATTTCAGGTTTTCTGGAAATTAGATTTACCTTCAGAAGTTCATAAACATCTGGTTGGGACACTGCATAAGCGTATCTGTTGTACGTGAATGGTGACATTGTTCCTGGTGGAAGGGTGGTCTGAGGGGAACCGATGATTTCTGGGCTCTTGTGGATAGTACAGTAGTCACTGTAAGAGTCTGTGAGGGTGCTGGGGTGCTCCTGAGAATAGCTGAACATATTGTACACCTGCAGACAGAGAATGAAAACAGAACAGATCAATGTGAGAGGTGGGAACTTTTTGTTTCTAGCCAGAGATTTTCTGTGACTGTGGAAGCACAGCTTGGATCCTGCCTGCCACAAAAGCCCAGTCCCAAAAGTTTTTAAGCTCTGTGGAGAGCCTCCACAAGCTTTAAATGCACAGCACCAGAGATGAACATGAACCCGTCTGGGGTACAGATGCATAGCTGTGTCCACTTCTAGCTCATAGATTGTACCTGTTAACTCAATGCATACTGTGAGGACTCCTTCCCTGTAAGACTCATTAGATAGCTTCTTGCCACCAAGACAGTGGCAAGAGGCAATTCAAGGGTCCTTAGACCACAAGCATCCCAGGTCTAGAGGAGAAACGGGACCCTTCCACTGCCAAGGCACCACTTACAGTTCAGCCTGTGAATGGAAGCACTGTATGGTTCATGTCAGCTGGAACAGAGACATGGAGTCTATCACACTTTGGGCAATTTTTTTTTAACATAACTCTGTTTTTCAGAGTACTGTCATGAATTAGTTCAGGAGATGGAACTCTTGCCATCTGATTGCCACTGTGGCAAAGCACTCAAAGTCTAACAAGGATGTGGCTTCAGGCTGTATTTGGGGATGATAGTGGGTTATTTTATTAGATTCCTTCATAGAGACTGGCAATTTTGACTGGTGTTTGATGTTGGCCTTTGTTTTTTCCCATGTCCTGTCCCCATTCAAACACTTGTTGGTGTACCCACTGTGCCTTATTAACCAGTGCCTGCAACAAAATACTTAAAAGGCATCTCTCCAATATTAGCAAAACTCAGCACTGAAGTGACTCACACTATCCCTGGATAGTTCAGCTTCCGGCCTCAGGAGAAGGACACTCTGGTCTACAGCACGGATGCTACATAGGGAGCCTGGTGCAGCCTGCAAATGGAGACGGACAGCCGATCCTGGGAGAGCCACCGTGTCTGAGAAGCCAAGCTTCACCTGAAACAGCAGAAGAAAGAGGGAAGGAAAGGCAAGACTGACTACTGAATCCTATTGGACATCTATTGCCAATTTGTAGTTAATTAGCTACCCTCCAGCCTACCTGTCCTTTTATGTTTTGTGCACTACTTACATGGTTCCTGAAACACTTGGGAGCTTTCAGACTGAAGGTGTCAGCTGCCACTTGTCCCTCAGGGAAGGCAGTGTAAACAAAGAGGGTAGCCATGGGTGAAATGAGGTCAACGGGCAGAGTGATGTTGAAATCCCCACTGTACTGACCTGAAGGAAGAAAGGGAAATAGAAAAAGTACAGCAAGAAGCGAGGAAGTCTGTCTCCCAGGATTACAGCAGCAATATGCTCATACTTCTGTACAGTTACTTGGATAAAAACTATTCTCCGTGCTTCTGGGGAAGCCACAGCTAGGCTGGTCCATTTTATAGCAGTGACCTTACATCATGAGGGATCTTGGCAACAGTGTGCACTTGGAAGAGAAATTACTTTCCACCTGAGTCCAGAAAAAAGATTCTGTGAGTTTTCTTGGAAGTCTCTGATAAATACTGTTTGGCAGATAAACTCTGACAATTCCACCATTTGATCAGAAAAAAAATAATCAGGGAAAGTAAAAGACAGGAGAGAGAGAGCATATTTGCTATTTCCTCTTGATTTTTTGTGCAAGCTTTGTTGTTTCCTGTTGGTCTCAGATCTCTTTTGTCTCCTTCCCCATTTGGGCTGGAAGGGCTTTCCTATTGGGTCCTTAATCTGTTCCTGGTATTCAGGTGCTCTTACCTAATGTTGTATCAAGAAGTACTGTTGTTTGGCCATGGTGCACAAGGGATCCTCTGGCCAAAACCTAAAAGATAACGAACAGAACAAAGGGATGATAGTGCCTCTCTCTGCTGCATGTCTCTGGGCCAGCAAAGGGCCCTATGCTGACACAGACCTGCCACAAAGTTGACCTCATTGCTGGTGCTGCTCTGCACTCACCAGGTGGTAGAAGTCTGCTCTGGTAGCTCCGTCCCCGAGCTCTGTGGCTAGGATGCGATAGTACACAGTGACCTGCTGCACATCCCCGCAGGGCAGCGTTGCCTGCACTGGCTGGATCCTCACAGAGCTGCGGCTGGAAGAGTAGAAGGCCCTCAGTGTGAGGGATGCAGTGCCATAAGACACCCTCACATTTCGACTGCTTAAGTCCTCCGGCCGGGTCTTTGCCTGTGGCACAGAAAAGGTGGTTCGGTGTCTGAAGATTTCTTACAGCTCTCCTCATGCCAAAACCAAGACTGGCTGGACAGTGGGCTCTGAACTCTCCCAGGGTAAGGTGTCTGTCTCCACCGAAGCCAAGCTCAGCCAGACACTTTCTGTGGTGCTTGGCATTGCCTGCTCCACCACGCTCTGAAATAACTCCCACATAAACAGGATGCAGGGAGCTGTACACTACTAGGGCTTGGGCAGAGCCTGAACTTCTGCAATGCTGCTGCTGCCCCAGCAGCAAGCCAGATCGTTAGACTATTACAGTGGCTTATTATCAAACTGCTGAACTTGTAGCTTCTGCCTGGTAGGTGTGGGGAAAGTACCAGCATGGATCTGCCCTGATCATTTATTTCACTGTTCAGTGTTATTCCACTTGCATATTGTATTTCTTCCCTGATCCATAGGGTAGAGGTGGCAGGGGACAACTGCAGATCAATAGCCTTGCTCATCTTTGACACGTGACCTATCTGCACTGAGACTATGATATTAATATCTTCTGGGCTTCCAGCAAGGTCAAGATCCATCATCTAAGATACTGATGATACACTCTGATAAAGAGACAGTGCTTGCCTCAAAGTGCCTTGACCTTGAAGTTTATATAGGGCAGGTATTAGAAACCTACTCCTACAATGAGACACGATAGCCTTCCTTGTACAAGGGAAGGCAGATGCAAACCTTTCTCTGTCAATTCCCTGTCAGTGGCATCCCTGTTTAGCTCCTTACATCCTGGTTACATGCTCTGCTCCAAACTGGCTTGCAGAAACTGGTTCCTTACTAGGCAATCCTTTCTTCTCTCCTAAGTTTCCTGCCTCTTATATCCAAGGTTTCTTCTCACTCTTATGCTATGAGGAAACATAATGCAAACTGGTCACTGATGTTTTCTTCTCCACATGTATTTTCAGATGCTTCTCATAGAATCATAGAATTGTTAAGTTTGGAAGAGACCTCAAGGATCATCTAGTCCAACCGTTCTTCCATAGTTCTTTTCTTATCTTTCCTTTCCATACCACGTGGGAGTTTTTCCTTTGCTCCCTGTCTCTGCCCAGCCCCACAAGGCCCTTTCCACCTCAGATAGAGGTGCTATGTAGGTAGACCTTAGTCACAACTTCATGGGATCTCTGTTCACTGCCCCATCTTTCATCATGTCTCCTTACTGCTCAGTAAGGAGCTCACACCCCTGTGTGTCCCCAGGGGTCAGAACTCCGACTCTGCTATGGGCTATTCCTCTTGCCCTAGATCTGCCATTTCACTGCTCTATGCCTCTACCTCCTTGTCCATACTGAGACAATGACAGCCTATAGGTCTGAGAGATGCATTGCTTAGTGCTAGGTAAATCCAATGTAATCATTTGGCTTAACCTGTAGCAGAACTTTACTGCTGTTGTCCCATGCTAATGTTTCTAAGGTGAAAGAGGCCATCCCAGTGTCATCCGTGAAGTACGTCTTGGTCTGCTTCCTGCTACCATAGGACACTGTAAGAATCACCTCCTTGTTCTTCAGGTGTGTCCCATTGGCACTTTTGAGTTCCAGCTGTAATGATGCAAAGAACAGTCAGAGAACAGAAGGCCTCAAGATTGAAAATCTACCTCCCAGTAGAAGTCCCAGTTCCTCTCTCTGTAAAGGGGCTCTCAGTGTGAACCCTAATTCCTCCAACCCTTCCCCATTTATGCAGCAGCCGTCTCATCTGGCAAAGCCACATGTCTGTCCTGTGGTCACTCCTTTGGATTACATCTTGGTAGAGATATCAGAGAGAATGGGACAGAGGACTGTGCTAGCAGCTTTGGGCAGCTCAGAGCAAGGGGACCCCTCAGTATGCTCAGTATTCTGTTCCCACCATGCCCTTAGGCCCAGCTGTTAGGCTTTCCATGTTTCTGCCCTGTTCACTTACATTTCCATAGTAGGGAGCTCCTTGCTGATAGTAGTAGCTTGTCCCCCAGAATTGGAGAGTTGTGATATCAAAAGTGACCTTACAGTTTTCAGTGGTGTTGAACTCCACTCCTAGGAAAGACAGGAGGTGCATGCAGGTGAGTATCATGCATCTGAGCAAAGGCAACAAGATTGGGTGGACTGAGGTAAGGGGTGGACTGTGACTCGTAGGGGACTGTAGTTCTTCCATGTAACTTCAGGAGTCATTTAACACACACACACACACAGCAATAGTGCCTCCTACATTCTGACCTGTTAGAATGACAGCAGTCAACCAGGAGGTCTCTGCCAGACACTTCTCAAATGCTCTTTCTGACTTTGTTTCAGATGGTCCTACTCATAACTGTCCACTTCCATTCTCCTCCCATTCTCACAGCAGAGACACTAGAAGGCAACATTTTCCTTGCCTTCACTATGTTAATTCACAATCTGCTCTCTTGTCATGTGGTGCCCATTTGAAATCATTGCAGTTGTTTGCTAAATGAACCTGTGTCATTGCTTTCAGCAAGGGGCTGCAAAAGATTTTCTTGTCAGGAAAGGTTTGTAAAATTTTGTAAGAGAGGGAACCTTACAGGATGGAATATTTTAACAGTAGCTCTGGACAAGTAGTCTCATCTCCCTATCCGGGATGTGGAGATAAATCTGATGAGGAGCTATTAACACTCCACAGTCAGGGTCTTGGTTATCACTGGTTGCTCTGAGTATCTCCTCATTCCAGTGGACTTTCCTGAAGTATGGTTTAAGAACAAAAGAACCTGGTCTGGTCCACCTCTAAGCATGTTTCTACTGTGACTAGAAGATGAGAAAAAGCAGCTTGTGGAGGAGCAAGTATACTGGTAAAATCCATCCTGCAACCGGGAGAACCCACAGATCCTATGTGTCAGCCCTGGGTGGTATGGTACATGAGAACATCCATGCTGCCATAGCGCTCCCAGGGAAGGCACAAGCCTCTGAACAGTTGACCCCATGGGATCCAGTGCATAAAGCTCCAGTGGTTTGATGGGAAGACACAAGGATCCATAATGAGTATTACAGATGAAAACCCAAAGACAAGCATGTTGTATGAGTGTAAAGTAAAACATTTTACACAAAGTGTAGAGTCAGTTTTTGCTACCTGTTCCACTTTCTTTCAGAAAAGCCACAGCTTCCAGGTTGAAATCATAACTGTCACTACGCTTCTGGTGGTAGATCTTAATATTCACCTCAGTGTCAAAGCAGCCGTTCTTGTTTGTCTGGGGATGTGAAATTGTATCTGTTAACCATTCGAGAATGCACTAATCCCTTCTGCAGTACAGATCAAACCCAAGGCCCAGAGGTCTGAAAGTACATGACTAAGACACTTGAGTTAAAGGAGCAGCTCCCATACTGGCATGAAATGTACTTCTTTTCTGTGGAGCAGGCACTAATAGGAGATGCAGTTTCACACATGTTTCATCTTTACACACTCACTCATGTGTGCCAGTAGCAAACATGAGCTGTCATTTCTCCCTGAAAACCTGAGTTCTGCTAGGGTAGGATTTATTTCTAAGAGATTGCTGGGTTACTTAAAAATATATAAACTAACATAGATACGTTCATTCGATCCTAGAGATGAATGAGTAAAGTCTGTGCTGAGCTGTAACTGCTTGCTTAGACACAAGAGGTAATTTCTGTGTCTCCAAAACAGCCGTTTCTGGGAAACAGCACATAGGTGTTTCTACCAGATTAAAAGAGTGTTAAAAAGCATCTGGTGAAAGTGAATTGTTGTGGACAGTGTTTGTATTTTTTTATTGTCCTGTTGCAATACCTGTTTTGTAGACAGATCTAAAACAGTTAGCTTGCCTACAGATGCTTCTTTTGAGTACATCTAAGTGCAGTCAGTCAGTGAGAAGGGCTAAGACTGCAACACTGGGGTGTTAAGGACAGATCAGTCCTTAACTCATCATTCATCCCCAAGCAAAGAGCATGCTGATTCAATAGCTGTTGTCTGTCCCACCCCTTCCTTTAGTAATTGTCCCTCTATTTATCCTCTCTTTTGAAAGAGGAATGGATGTCCCATATGCTCACCTCACCAGTGTAATCCTTACAAATACTGTGCTTGGCTTTGGAAGACTTCCGATTATAGCGGATATGTTTACGGCAGACCACAACCTTCACACTACCTAGGACTGGTTTCCCATACGTGTACCTGGCAAACATAGCAGAGAGGACTTACAGAAGCACTGCCTCAGGGGTGAGTAATATCAGCTTTAGTCTGTGATTTGCAGCTATACAACCCAACATCCAGCACTATCTTCATGGTTCATGAGCTCAGCAGCAGCCAAGAAGTTAAAATGACTTTATCACATTGAGGCAGAAAGTGGTGGTGGGTGAGTTCTCACCAAGACAATACTAGTTCTACCAGGTAGTGCTAGGGGACATTGTGCTGGCCACAAGTTGAGTCATTATTCTTTCCACACCGGCACTAATCAATGCAGTAGAGGTACTGTATTGTAGGGTACGTGCTCCACTGAGGGGATCCACTGCCACACTTTCAAACTCATGGAGAGAAGTAAGGAGAGAGAATATAGAGAATGGTGAGAGTCCAGGAGAATTCCTTAGCAAAGGATGCTAGGGTACCAGACTTTGGTTTGGGGGTAGGGTTGGCAGAGACTATTTTGAGCTCAGTTATTGATAGCTGTGCAGTTTCCAAACCATCAAGAATGCACCTTCTGTCACAGTAAATCAGCTCACATGCCACAGACGTGGAGATGGATGTTCTCCTCTACGATGGTGACCACCTGAGGCATCTGGATGGAGACACTGAACTTGGGAAGCACTGTGCAAAAGCAGGAAAATATAATTCAGTGAGAATAGAGACAGTTTATTTGTTCCAGTCCTCCCCAAATGGTTGTTCACAGAAAAAAAATCTCCTTTCATTTCCTAACTATCAGCACAGGGCCTGATAGCATGCACTAGCAGCCCAGCCAGAGGAGTGTGGTGGAAGCAGCCAGCCTTAGTCTCCTCCCCAGAGCACAGCTGTGGGACAGTGCCTCAGCCCATCCTCAGGACACGGGGGAGGAGAAAGCCAGTGGGCCTGAGCAAAAGTCAGCGATTACACCTACTGGCAGGCAGCTGGACACGGCAGGTGCTGGTCACAAGGCGCATGGCCCATTCAACTCTGTGCAGAGAGAGAGGGGCTGGAGGCAATACATCTTCCTCTGCTGCCCTCGCTCCCTGAAGCTCTTACCGTACTCCTCTACCCTGAAGGTATGTGTGCGCTCAGGCGTTTTGATGGTGTACTCTCCGACCGGTGCTTCTGCAGCCAGCGGGAAGGACAGATCCGCAATGCCTCCCAGAGGCGTAACATTCCGCCACTGTGCAATCTGGTTCCCTTTGGGGTCCTGCATAGGCAGTAGTAGAATGCAATTATTTCCCAGTGCAAAAAGAGACTCTTTTGCAGGATGTCCAAGCTACCACAGCATGGTCTGAACACATATCCTCTCGTCCTGACAGTCCAGGTCTGTGACACAGCTACAGTGCTCAGGTGAGTCTGAGCTCGAAGAGGATAGGGCTTTTCTCCCTGTCTCATTGAAAAAGTATCATATTATTGCTCTCTGGTGTCACCGCCATCTCATCTCACTGACTCCTGCACAACTGTGGTTTACTGCCTGCCTGTGTCACTAAGAGAAAGAGGTGGTCCCTCTTAGAGACCCCTGTGGTAATCTGAGCTGGCATAGCTCCCAGAACAGCATGAAGAAGGTCAGTGCTGACGACACATGATGCCTAAGGCATGAGCAACTTGGGAGTGATTACTGGGGAGTCTGATGTCTTTAATCCCCAGGACAGTCTGGGGAAATGAGTCTCTGAATGCAGGGGACCATGAGGCCAAGTATGGAAAGGAGGATGTAAAGACCTGGCATGCAAGGGCATTTGAAGGTTTTGGTGACTGTCATGTTCAGTCCATGATGGACAGTGTTCTCCCACTGCTGGTTCTTGGGAGGACAAGATGCAGAGCTCTGTACGGTCACAGTGCACAGCCAGGAAGGACTCTGATGAGCTGATGGATGCTTTATAAACATATGGAGCAAATGGGAACTGTTGTTTGAAAGAATGAAGCTGGATCAGAGTACTGCATTTGTATAAAATGGCATAAAGCATTGCGTAGGTGTCTCTGAAACCATGTGTACATGTACTGAGTGGTTGGTTGATATGGCGTGCAAATGTGCATTAGCTACTGGCAATTGCTAGTTGGAACTGTGACCCCTCTGCATGGGTTATTACAAATGCCCCACCGCTTTCAGGTATCTTTCCTCAGCTCAGGTGATTGCAGTCCATGTTTTACCTATCATATTGAAACTAGCCTAAGAGAATTTAAGAACAATATCCTGAAAGCTGCTTTAAGAAGTTTCTCTAGCTGTGTAGCCACAATACTAACCAGTTAAACTTTTATTTTCTGTATATTAAATATAAAAGTCTCCTTAAAGAAACATCACCATTTTCAGAAATCTTCAATTCACAGGCTAGAGGGACTAAAAGTCCTGTGACCACTCTAGAAAATTTTGGTGCACTGGTTTTCAGTGGCACCTATCATTTACTCTAGGGACCCCTGCGTGATCAGTATCATGACACTGCACTGGCAAACTTGTTTGGATACTAAAGGAAGGAAGGAAGGGCAAGTCATTGAGGACTGTTCCCATTCGTTCTGAGGTAACTGGCTGTCTGCATCCATATTTCCCCATGACCATCTCCAAACCTGTGTCTTCCCCAAGGCGAGAAGAAATCACCACTTTCAATAAAGTAGGTTCTTTACCTTCAGTTCCACCAGGCGGTGCTGTGGGGAGGAAATAACAGTTACTGGTGGGCTGCTTTCAGGTAAGTTACCATCTGCCTCCCTGGCATTTTTTATCCTCCAACCTCCATGAGTCTTCCCTACACAACTCCCAGGGACTGCCCGTGACCCAACACCTCATGGCATTGCAGGTGGTGCCCAACGATGTTTGTAAGCAGCAAAAGTAACATTGAGACTAGCTGTCCACAGAAGGATCACCCAGCTGGGCCAAGCACTGATCCAGAAGTCATGGAGGCAGCCCATAGCGTTTTTGGACTTATTAAGGGTTCTCCCCTCTTGACTTACCGTTTCATTGCTGGCAATGAATTTCTGATCCAAGGTTACAATTCGCAACTTGACTACAAACAAAAGAAAAACAGGACTGGCTGAAATGAAATCAAGTCTGTTAATAAGAATGGATGGCTAAGACAGACGTGCCCATGTGCAGCAGCTAGAGCCATCCACTCCTGGGCCTATGAACAAAGCTCTTCTATGAGCTGGCAGTCTGCTGGGAAAAAAGAAGTAGGAGAGGTGGTCTTGGCTTTCTGGGAAGGCTGGCTGTGCTGATGAAAACCAGCATTTTTCTGGACATCAGACCTGTGGTGGGACACTCAGTCTTGCCTGCAGTGAAGGTCATGGCAGTGGAAAGTGTGGAGAAGCATGGGGCAAACAGCTGTACCCTGTGGTGATCTGAGCTGTGCTAGGGCAGTGATGGGGCCAGCAGGACCATGATCCTCCCCTGAGGAAGTCTGTGGGAGAGAGAGGGGTTTGGGGCACTGATAGACTATTGTGGCTTTGACTAGAGCAATCATGAATACAACACAGTGGTGTCTGAACCTTTCCTCACGCATCAGCCAAAGCACACAAGCCCTGTTCATGCTGGCATGCTGAGTACGGTTAGTATTGGAGAAAACATGCACTGTGCTGATGTGGGAGAGAGGTATCCCCAAACCCCTCAAAGCCTAGAAGGGAGATGAAGCCTGTGACCCATGTCGGTTGCAAAGCAGGTCTCACTCCAAGTGCTAGAGGCTATCCCATATTTTGTGGCCTCTCTCACAAGACATGGCATTCTGTCCATACCAATCTGTCCAGGTTTGTACACAGGTTTGTCTGTCTGGATAAAAGTCTTCTTATCTGCATGTCTGATTAGGACTTTCTGTTTCTTCTGAAACTCTGAGTTGGCTTCCAGGACTGTGATAACAATAAAAGCCACTTCATCGGAGTTTCCAACAGGACGAGGGACCTGTAGGCACAGTTGTAACCATTATTCAGGGTGGATCCCAATCATGAATCCTCAGGCTTTTGGAATAACAAATATCATACTGCTTTTATATTGCTCCAGTTCTTCTTGCCCTGAAAACCTCACAGTACTTTTCAGAATGTTTTCTAGAGGAGTAAAGTATCAGTGGAGCTACACAGCAGGAAGGACACTGGCAGACCTATACAGGCTGAAGCAGAAGATTCAGGGCCTTATTAAGATGTCCCTATGGGAAGGCACAAATCTTTGCCTTCCTGCCTGGCCAGAGCAGAACTCACGCACTGTTCACCCTACTGACAATCCTTGAAAATATCTTCCTTACCTGGAAGCTTGTGCAATGAAAGAAAGTGAGCTGAGAGATGGACTGAGTGATCAGAGTCTCATTCCCAGCTCTGCTTTGCAGGGTTACTGTCACATGGATCGGGACTGCTTGCTGTCTGCTGATCTGGAGGCACACTGTCTCTGAGAAGGGGTAGTAGAGCTGGGATGGTATTGCCACGGCATAATTTCTATTAAAACAGAAAAGAAAAAAAGGTGAAATTGATATTCTAAGAAGAAAGGATGTGGGTACTTCCTAACACGACTTCTGGTCTCTTCATTCGACTGTCACGATGCCAGTGGGACAAGATCACACCCTTCTTCTCATCTATAGCTGCAGCTAACCTCTTCAGCTCCTGACCCTCTTTGTCCTCCTTGCTCTCTTATGCCACATCTCCCACTTCTGTGGCTACATGGATAACACCAAAAAGCTGTTCATATTGTTTGGGTTTTTTTTTTCTTATACTGCTCTGCAGCAACTAGGACCAAAGAAAAGCCAACATTCAAGTAGGTTTGAAAACTCTTATCACTGACCCCTACTGCTTACTGCCTCTGGACAGGTTCAGCAGCGGCATGTTTTGCAGCAGCAGGAGGATAGGACCTGGAAAGATTAGAACAGCAGAAGGCAGGGATGTGACCTGATGGCAGTTCTTTGCTGGAGCTCAGCAACCTGGAAGAGGGAGTCAAAGTCCTGCTGGCCAGGAGCTTTAAGTGCTTTGACACTTGAGTGCTGTCAGGCTGCCTTGAGCAGCTTGTCTGATGCTAATACTAGGGGATCTGATAACAGATGACAACGTGTGCTGGTTTTGGCATGGAGTGAGTTAATTTTCTTCCTTGCAGCTGGCATAGTGCTGTGTTTTGAATTTAGCATGAGAATAATGTTGATAACACACTGATGTTTTAGTTGTTGCTAAGCAGTCAAGGACTTTTCACCCTCTAATACTGCCCTGCAAATGAGAAGGTGGGGGTCCGCCAAAAAGCTGGGAGGGGACACAGCCAGGACAGCCAACCCAAACTGGTCAAAGGGATATTCCATGCCATATGACATCATGCTCCATTTAAAACTGGGGAGTTGGCCAGGAGGTGGTGCAGCTTAGGAACTAGCTGAGCATCTGTTCTGGGTGGTGAGCAATTGTGATGTGCATCACTTGTATATCTATTATTGTTATTATCATAATAATTTTCCTTTTTTGTCTTATTAAACTGTCTTTATCTCAACCCACAAGTTTTACCTTTTAGATTCTCTCCCCCATCCCACTGGCCCGGGGATGGGGGGGAAAAACACTGAGCAAATGGCTATGTGGTTGTTTTAGCCGCCTGCCAGGTTAAACCACAACACGATGACATTTTGATTTTTCTACTTAAGCTGACTCATGGCACCTCCCCCCTGCCACTGGGCCAAAGGGTGGAATTAGCACTAACAACTCACTGCTTGAACCTCCCATACCTCTTTTCCTCCTAAAGACCCTTTACTCTGGAACATTTTGTTACACCTCTTTGACAAATCATTCCTTGCCCTTGCCTTATGAGCTATAAAAGTCTGAGACAGCATCTCTGAGGCTGTCATTCAAGGATCCCAAGAGCCAGACTGGATTACTTTCTCATAAATATACAAAAACCATGGATATACAGGCGGGACAGCAAACAGCCTACTGAAGGAAGCAATATTTCCATAAGCAAAGCTTCATGCTGAAGGTCACAGTGGGAAACAGCAGTAAAGCATCATTTGAGTGGGAGCTGTGTCAGCCTTCGGAACATGTACTAGAAGAAGAGGCTGTCCACCCACTGGAATAGATTTTTAAACCTACAGTTGTGCATGCCACACCATACACAGCAGGAAGGAACCCAGCTACAACCCAGCGACATGTTTCCCCCTGTAACATCTGCTGTTCAAGCACAGCCATGTTTCTGTTTGCACTTAGGCCATGGCTGCAAAAGCAAAGGCCTTCAAAAAGCAAGAACAAGTTCACAAGCCAGTATATCACAGCAGTGCCTGCTGGAACGAGAGTTGCAGTCCTGATAAAGTATATGAAGAGAAGCAGTGCTGGGAACTGTCCTTGGCAGAGGTCTGAGAAAGGCTTGGAGGGACAAGATGGCCAGCCAAGTCAGAATGAACACGCTTCTTTACATTTGCCTGGTTTGTAAAGGCACCCAGCTCTGTCCGCTAAAAATTTAAGTGGTGACCTATGACTCTGGGTAGAAAAGCATAGCCCAAAAGGAAATATATTCTGGACCACAGCAGGAGACATGAGATGTTGGCAGGTCAGAACTAAACACATGCAGAAAACTGGCAGAGTTGCTCTGCCTGAGTGGTGCAGAAATTCATGGTCTACATCAAAGGCACTAAAGGGAGAGCCAAGGGCTGGGGGGGCAGGGGGGCATGAGAACTAAATGAAACCTTGGGAATACAACAAATTCCCTGAAAAAACACTCCTGGTCTTACGACTTCTGTCCTATTTCTCTCACACCTCCACCCCACAGGCTACCCCACAGACCAAAGCATGTATGCAAAGCAGCTGAGGTTCTTACATCATTGCAAACGTTCCAGCCGTGCTAGGCAGGAGAAGGATGCTGCCCCACAGGAAAGCGATGGTCCACATAGCTGATTGCAGGCTGGAAAACTTAGCTTCTCCTCTGTCCCTGCTTTGCCCCTGCTTCTGCTGTCTTCCTTCTTCCCTCCACCCCTCATCCAGAGCTGAAGGACTACGTAGCTCCTGCCCTGACAGGGTGCCCGTCTCTCTCTTGGCTTCGAAACGAAGAAGGTGGAAATCACGCTGCGTATGGCTGGGGCTGGGATGTGGGCGGGTGGAAGGGGTGGAGACAATGTTTATTGCCTATACACCAAAGGCACTTGCCTTGAGACTTTGTAAGGCTTGTTGATATTTCTCTGGCAGATGTCTTGCTCTGCCTTATGCAGCACAGCTGATGGGAGCAGGAGAGCTCAGTTGCTATATTTGGTACTGGGGCCCAATTTTTAGAAAAGTGTCTTCACCAGGATTTCATCAGAAACATCCTGGGGCAAATTAATTCTTTGTGATGTCAGTGGATCTTGCTTGAGGGTTCTTCTTCTGTAGAACTTCCTTTTTATGCATTATTTACTTCTTACTGAAAGTTCACTCCTGCCCTGCAGATCTCAGCCAGCCCAGCCCAGGGCCTGACACACAGCTCTGCTAGTGCACCTATTCCTCCCTGGAAGAAGGGAAGAACTTTAGCATGTTGTTATCTTGTTGTCTATCTGTTCCCATTTAACTTCAGAGGCAGCCAACTTGATGACCATGCGGAGATGCAGAGCCAAGGGGAGTGTTTCTGAAACCAGACAGAACTCAGACTGTTTTTTTTGTCCCAATAGTTTAGGCTTGAACTCAAAACCCTCTTGATTTCAGAGAATCAAATATGCTCCCAGATCAGTGACATGCAGTGCTTTAAACCTGCAGATCACCCTCAATGTCGGTGCTAGGTTAAAGGCTAGCGTGTTCCTGTTGCATCGGACTGTGCTCCAAGAGGGTGGGCGCTAAGCACACAGACGGGGATTGTGCCAAGGTAAATCCAGAGGATTGCTTCAGCTGGGAGCAAAGAGTGGATGGCAAATTCACTCTATATTGTGTACCTTGGGTCATGGTCTGCAAAAACACAGCTGGGGCCAGGGCAGAATGAGGACATCCACCTTCAAAAGAGATTGTAACTAGAGGGCAAATACTCTGAGCCCTGTTCACTTCACTGCTGTTACCCAGGAAAAGGAAGTACAGGTTGCAGTGCCTGAGAGGAGTCTGGAGGAGACAGGTGCTGGTGTCAGTGTAGAACTACTTTATGGTTGGAGGAAGCTGGCAGATGACCGGACATCTGGCTTGAGGGGATGTAAAATAGAGATTTGCTAAAATATGTGGAGACTTAAAATCTCTTGCTTTATTTGGAAAGGACTTAGAGTGGAGCTGCGAGGGGAGTTGGCAGTGGGTGGCAGGATCAGCCCTGGGAGAGGTTCTGTACCCAGGAAGGTCAGACATGGCTGGAATGGATGGGTGGACAGAGGTAGCAATGCAGGGTGTGGAGGTGTACTGAAAGGATTTTACTCAAAACTCCGATTAAACACTAGATAGGAGGAAGATCACTGATGGTTCCCGGAGCGAGTGCTGAGAATGCTTTTTATAGGCTGAGAACAGTAGCTGGTGCGCAGCTTTGGCTCTCATTGTGTGCTACAGCCAGGATCCAGACCAGGCACAGCTGACATGGGTTTTTCTCCTAAGTCACCTTCAGCCTGGGTGAGAGGTCACTCACCCCACATCTCCCCCCACCCAGTGCTCTGGTACCCCATGTCCTGGAATACCATCTGAATGTAGATGTGGGTGGAGAACTGTGCTTTGTGGCCTTTACTCTGCTGTTGGTGAAAGCAAGTAAATATTAGCTAATGTCATTAGCCTGAACGAGATACTATTTCCATATATCAACTCCCGCACTCTTTGGACTTAGGAACATCTGGGGGGGATATGGACTTAGGAACATCTGGGGGGGATATTTAGGATTGCTCCAGCCCATCAGCACAGGCAGTTCTCTCCTCCTGTGTGGATCCTGCCAGCTGTTTTTCTCAGCCCAAGCAATGGGAGCAGCAGTGCTCCTCTTAGCCCTGACCCTATTCCCTGTCGCAGCTGCAACAAGCCTGGAACCGTGAGATGATCTCCTTTTGATTTCGGGGGCCTTGGTGGAAGGGACTGTTGTTCAAGGGTAGTGCTGAGGTGCTGCACTGTTTGGCATCACACAGCTGAGCGGTGGGGGGGCCTGAGCAGAAGCAGCTCCTGCTGAGTCCCATTGGAGCATGGGGTGTCAAGCACCACTGCAGGCGAAGCCCCTGGCGTTTGCTTGTGCAGGGACTGCACTGCACTGCACACACCGCAAAGCTTCAGGAGCCACAGGTTTTGCTTCTGTTCATCCTGTGCTGGTGGGAATGAAATTTGGTGTGAGGACTGAATCCTGATGCCTCAGTCACTGAGTCTTCAGCTTCATTCCTCACAAACCCTTGCCCTGTGTACTTGTAATTGGAGGATCATACACTTGGCAGCTGTGTCCTGGCTGGTGGCAAGGTGGTGACAGACAGATGTCAGGAGCTCTCTAGTTCCACACTGGTCATGTTTCTTCTTTCTGGTATGGCAAGGGAGCTGCACTATAGCCCTTCACTGCAGGCCTTCAGACATTTATGATCCCTCGTCAACCTCTTCATGAAAGCAGCAGAAATGGATTCTGGCCTGTCCACCTCATCCTCTGAATTGTTTCTGAACATCTCCTGCTCTATTCCAGTCACTACATGGTGGTGTTTCCTGCTGTCATTCACCATTCCCAAGAGGAGAAGCTCTACATTCACCTCAGCTCCCTGACTGAGGCCGTTCACCTGACTGTCACGTTGGAGACAACAACCCAGAATCACACACTGGTGGAACAGGATGTGGAGAAGCCAGGCACTTTTCAGAGCATCACCTTCCAGGTGAGTGTAGCTGTGGCTGCTGATTTGGCAGTGGATACTCTCACCTTCTCTTCAGACAGGAGTCCAGCACTTCTCTGGGTACACTGTCCTTTGCCTTGCCACGGGTTGCAAGCATGTTAAGTGTATTTCTCTACTAGTGCTAGGCAAAATACAGCAGTGTCCTGGAGCCTGGCAAAGTACGGAAACTTCTCTGTGTAGATAAAAGCATGTTCTTTTGATTTATATTACACCATTTCATCCTACTCAAAGCCTGTTGGAAAACATTGACTTTCAGTATAGTCAGTGTTTAGGCCCTAAAAAAGCTTGTATATCACAATGCAAGTCAATACATCAGTAATAGATTCTTCTCATCCTCGCTTCCTCAGAAGCCTTCCTCTCCAGGTCCAAGAGGACCACTCTGCTCTAAAGCTACACCTGTATTGCAGGGGTTGCAGCCTGCATAGACATTGAGCTTCCCTTAATTTAGCTGTGATGAGTGGTGATGGTGCTGAACTCACAGTGAACTGAATTTGACCTAAGCAGTCTGGGTATTTCTTGGGTGGCTTGAGTTCCTGTCATTGCAACTCTGCTGCTCTAGACACACTGAGGCTGGGACATGACTACAGGACCTTCAGTTACATTCTGGAGAGCCATGGAGATGTGTCTGGTGCTAAGGCTCTACAAACTGCCTCGTCTTCCCCAGCACCATACAAAATTGCTGTGTCTCTGCCCTGGTTGTCCTGCAGATTCAGCAGGACTCAAGGAGGGGTTGTAGCGACTTCTGGTTCTTGCATCAACAAGACAATGATTAACTAAGTGTTTGGTGCTAGCCCTTAGGAGAGAGTAAGTCCTGGCTCTGGAAAGCCAAGGAAGGCTGCTTTTAGCAAAAGGAACCTTTCTCTTGGTAAGCTCGGTCCTTCTGATACGGAGATGTCCTGGTTTTGCCTGATCAGTATCTCATCTCCCGTTACCGTGTTGGTCAGCTCCAGATCTGACTTCCTTATTTTTTTTCCTGGTTTCATAAAAATCTCACATTTATGTGAAGTGGGAGAATGATATGTTAGTTGGCTCACTCTTAGGTTTATGAATCAGAGACAGGCAGTGACTGTTTCTTCTCTCTATAATAGCAAGTGCATTAGAGACAGTCATACAGTTGAATTTGGACTCTGAATTTGGGGATTTTGTAACAGTCATATGATGTCTCACATCTGTCATAAAATGAAAAGTTTACAATGAATTTGTTTTCCATTGTATTTTGTCAATCAACCCAGGTGCCAGAATTCATTCCCAGGAAAAGAAATGATTCCACATCACACGTAAGACATCTCTCTTGGCTGCCTCTCCTCCTACAAACTACAGGGCTTCAGCCTCTCCTGGGACTGAGACATGTTAATGCTGGAGATGCAGGGTGGGAAAAATAGTAATGGGGAGAAAGAAATGCGGAAAGAGGCAAACATGACCAGCAGAAAGGCAGAGAAAAGAGAATGAGGAAACTGGGGAGCACAGAGAAGACTGTGACTAGGGAAAGGAGAGAGCTAAATCAAAGGAGGGGAAGGGTGGAGAGGGTATTAGGAGATTTTGGTAGGACAAATTCCTCTTTCATTCAAGCTACTTGTAGTCTCAGGCAGTTTGTTTTTTGTTTTGGGTTTGTTGTTTTTTTTTTTTGTTTAGGTTTGTTTTTTTTAACTTGACAGCCAGAGGAGGTGGTTTTTCTGCATGTCCTGATCCACAGTGGGGACAATGTGCTCTTTGAGGGTCGCAAGAAAGTTCTGGTCAAGCCCCAGAAGAATGTAATTCTGGTAGAGACAGACAAGGGTTTATACAAACCTGGAGAAACAGGTAAGGCAAGAAGGTGGCATGAGGAAATGAGGAGGGAAGGGTCGAGTTAACAGCTACAACTTGGGGGAAGATTTCACCAAGTGCAGCAAGCTAAGCTTGTTGGAGATGGAAGAAAGCAGATGAGCAGATCTCTATTATCAGACCTTTCCAGGAATAGTATGAGTCAGGATGTTCCCCTCTGAGCCGTGCTGCACCAAATGCCTAGTCTGCTGCTCCTAGGTGTTGTTCTGGTGAGGTATCTCTAGTGAGACCTAAAAGGAATGCCAGGACCTCCAGGACACTGGACAGTTGTTAATATCTGAGTAAAGCCTAGAGTGGCAGTTCCAAGCTGTAGTAATACAGAGAGTTGCTCCACAGTCTTCACAATATGAGCAGACTGCAGAAAGACCACCCCCGCTGTTTAACATGTCACTGTAATCTTTCCAGGTAAAGGCAGTGAGTTTTTACAGCTCACAGGTGCATATAAACCTCTCAGAAAAAAAACCTCTGGTGTGGGAGATGCTGGGAGGGCTGTTTGAGGAAAGACCTGAATATCTCTGAGGTAAACAGAACAACATGAATACTGGAGCACAGAAAAGGCTAAGATTTGTGCAAGGACATCTTGCCGCCAGAATGCTTTACTATCCTTTTCTTTGTATCTCCAGTGAAATTTCGAATTGTGAACCTGGATGAGAACCTTAAGGTCATTAAAAATGAGGTGAGCAATACCTTGTTCTTTGCTAGAAGTAGGAGCCTCAGCATGAGATACATTTAGAGGCTCATGAAAGAGACATCTCCCTTCATGTGTGTTAAACCAAAAGAACAAATGATCTTTGAAGGGAAACAGCTCATCCACTTGGAGAAAGACTGCAGTGTAAGCTAGCACAGAGGGAGGAGGAAACCTAGTGTGGGGTCTGGGTGGGGCAGAACTTTCTGCAGAACTTTCTCCACATTAGGCAGTGTTATTAATACTGGTTCACATGGATGCTGTTTTGCTCTGTACAAAACTGAGCTTGTGTTTCTTGTGTTTTTACAGTATTCCCAGATATGGCTGAAGGTAAGTGACAAAAAACTCACCAAACGGAGGTGTCTGTCTTGTCTACTGTGCCTTTCCACTCCTGGACAGAGTTGTGCCACAAATATAACCTCATAATGTTATGGTTATAGTTCAAGTTCAGCTGAAGTCTTTTCTACCTGTTCACCCTGGGTTCTTCATTCAAACCAGCTCCTGTCTGATGCACATAGCTGAGCTAGAGGCAGGGCAGTAATGAACCTTTGCCCAGTGCTTTGTCTGCACAGAGCACAAGGCTAACTGCTCAGTAGATGCAGCACAGCTGCTTCTTCTTCCCACAGTGCTATGGCGTTACGACTTCCCAGTAGCTTTACTGTTCTTGGCAGCCTTTGCAATTCAAAAGTTCAGTAAAAGGATATTGGAGGGAGGAGAGGGAATCTTGCCTGGTGATCTGGTGTCCTCTCTGCTGGGGTAAGGGTAAGCCATTGTAGTGCCTTGTTCCTGAGTGTGGCTGGACCTGCCAGGTACCCATGCTCTCACTGTACTCTCTGTATGTCCTTTCCCAAATAGGATCCTGAACACAACCGCATTGCTGAGTGGCTGAATGTAAAGCCAAGACATGGCATTGTGGATCTATCCTTCCCCCTGGCCTCTGAAGCACTCCTTGGGACGTATACCATCTCAGTGCAGCAAGACATGGCTCAAAAAACCTTCACTGTTGAGGAATATGGTGAGACTTGGACAACAGAGGTGAGGGAAAAGCAGTGTGGGTAGCTGGAGATGGCGATGCAGCCATATTCATCAGACCTTTTGCCCTGGGAGAAGCGCAGACTGGGGACAGGGACTGATGTGTCTGTGCACCCATCTCATGCTGGGCTGAAGGTTCTGCAGCTGCATAGGGTTAAAGGAGAGGCTGTGGTCTGAAACCTCGCTCTAGCTGCGGCTGGGCCCTGTGATGAATGCTTTCTACTGCTCATTGTCACCTTCTTCTAAGCTAGGTTTACTAACCACTTCAGTCAGCTGCTATAACAGGAAGTGGCATCATGTCTTAGTCCCATTCAGTTGCAGTGATGTCAGTAAGGACAAAACCATGTGCCATTTACGATGTTCATGCTTGACTGAGCTGGAATAGAAAGCAGTCCCATGTGCAAGCATAGCAGCAAACAGGAGGTGGTGTGGCTGAAAGGAGTAACCTCTATTGCAGGATGGTGAGGATTAACTTGGAACACTACTGTCTTTCCCTCCAGTCCGGACTGCAACTGTAACATAAACTTACAGTCAGTGTCCATACTCAGTGTTGCTTTTTTAACTCCATCCTTACTTCCTCTCTTCTGTGCAGTGCTGAAAAAAATTGAATTAAGCATTGAGCACCCTCCATTTATCACTACAGCAGAAGAGGAATTTCAACTGAAGGTCTGTAGCAAGTGAGTACATGATGTGACCTCTGGCCTTTGACTCCACAATCACCTCCATATCGCCCATAGCCAAGAAGTGGCTTCCAGTATGATGTTCTTGCGTCACCCTGTGGTTGGGGGAGACAGATCACTCTCTGGAATGGGCCTCTTCTCACATCTGGTCACTTACCGTGAAGCTGAAAGACACTAAGGATGTGGGGTACAGTGGGTGGAGAAGGATGCAAACTGATCTTAAGGGATGAGCTGAAGTTCCTGAGCAAATAAGGTACAAAGCTCTCCCAGGCTCCACTTCCCCATTGATGAGGGTGGGGGGTGGCCTGGATCGGTATTTATGCCGAAATGGCCAGTCTTCAGGTGAATGTTTCTCCCCTTTGACACAGGTATACCTATGGGAAGCCCGTTCAAGGGAAAATAAATATTACTTTTATCACATTATCCCAGTTCTTGGAAGGCGATTTTTCAAGTTCTCTTGAGATGAGGAAGAAAAACAGCTCGGTAGGTGAACAAACAGGAGAGTGGAAAGTATAACCTGCTGGAAAAGTATGTCTGTCACCTTAACTTGCCTTGATGCACCTCTGACGTGCACCAACCTGTTTAGTCTGATGTCTTCCCACTTGCTAGACCTTACCAGACCGTTGACTCCTCTTCCTATGACTCTATAGTTTCCTGCCCGAGATTACGCCCAGTGCTGGTTACACTTTCTGCACATTTGTGTTCATTATACGTTTGTGGTTAAGCACCACACTTGGTTGTTCCCATGGCTTTCAGATGCA
Organism: Psophia crepitans; assembly: GCA_013399095.1. NCBI lineage: Eukaryota > Metazoa > Chordata > Aves > Gruiformes > Psophiidae > Psophia > Psophia crepitans. The sequence goes on along the minus strand of VWZZ01002009.1, from coordinate 18,574 downwards.
GCTCTTTCAGCCTGAAAGTCACAGGAAAATATTTCTAAATGTCAGACCAGTCAGTAACAAGCCAGATTGTAAAAATCCAGCTGGATCTCTGCATCTTTTAAAATGCACCCAGTAGCAAAATACTCCAGCTGGAATGCTGTACAGTCTTAGCTGCAGAAAACAGCAACTGAATGCCAGCTCCCTCTCACATGGCATGTAAGAGGCCCCGCAAGGTTCTGCGCAGAGCTCAGCAGGCACGACTACAACCACTTTGTTCCCCGCCCTCTCCGGCAGACTGGCTGTACCCAGCCGCTGCCTTAACGCTTGGCAAAGGTCTTGCAATCTGTAACAGATGCCTTTGTTTAACATGGCCATGTCATGGAGATGGTCATGACTGGAAGGCCACACAGTCAGGCTCTATTAATGAGGACCATACAGTTTCAGGGAGGAGGTTACCTTCAGCTTGGGTAAAGACACTCATGCTCTTTCAGCTGCAGGGTCTGGGCTTAATCCAGTCCCCAAGTTCGCCTGTACTATAACTAACTCTTATGTGATTTGCCTGAAGCACTTTTTTCTGCCACTATTTTGGTGACTGTTTAATCCAAGCATGTTGATTTTTCTTCTCTGCTTAAGGTATCTATGATGGGTTTCTCCAGTTACAGGTTTTTGAGCTTCCATCTGTTCGACAAGTATTTGGAAACACTTCTCTGGGATTGCCCAGCATCTATGGAATAGTTCGTCTTCCTCCATACCATGCTCTCTTTTTCTGCAGACAAACAAGGATGGCTGTGCTACTTTTGCAGTGAAGACAGAAACTCTGGAATTTAATGAAACTGACAGCTACATAGTTGTGGTAGGACAGATGGTGGAAGACGGAACAGGTACTGGAGAATATGTGAAGCATTCTCTTCCTTGCAGGCAACTTCTTTGGTTTTGGCCTTTCTGTGGCAGCTGAATTCCTTTTGAAAAAGTAACTTGAAGGTTTCCAAGTCTTCTGGCATGATGATGGTCTCTATTCTGGTAGCTCTTCCACCTATTATTACCAGATTTCCTAATCCTCTCCACCCTTCATCTCCACTAGCACATATATAACTTTTTAGTGATCGCCTGGACACCAAGGTGTTCCTCAGCCAGTTGCAAAGTTCTTGCTAGCTGTAGAAAAGTCTGCAACACGCCCTTGCAGTCCTTGCTAATTGTAGTGCACCACCCTGACAGGTAGTCCCTACACACAGTCTCTTGTCCTCTCTTTTCCGAAGCCTGAGGCAGGGCTGCTCCTGCTGTGAGGAATCCCATTCTGCTGACTTTTAGTCTGACACATTATTGACTATAAGGAGGTAAGTTTTCAGTGTCAGTGTTAATGTGCACCTAGCTCTGGCAGCTGGAGGTGTCCACTGTTCAAACTGTCCCGCTGTGGGTGGAGTCCTTCAGGCCACTTTTAGGCATCTGCAGTGTAGCTGTCTGTAATTAAACAGTCATCTGATTCCTCTTTATCTTCAAAAAGAGAAATAAGTACTTACAGGGTACAATCCATGATGTCATGAAGCAGAGGCCTCAGAGAGGCTGAATGTATCATATCCTAGAAGAATGCATTTTCTTCCTAAATTTAGAGGTCATAGATGTCGTAGGTACTGTTGAAGCTCCTTCTTGTCTTCTGCTTCCCTAAGAGCACTGCTAGGGTTTAACAGATTTCTTATCTCACCAACCAGGAGCAGAGACTGAGGAGATATCTGGAATTTCTATTACGACAAGAATGAAGTCTATAGACTTTATCAACATCCATCCATTCTACAAACGTGGACTACCATACACAGGCAAGGTAACAACCGTGGATCCCTTCTCTCCTGGCAATACATTGTAGGTCTAATCTGCTGTAGGCAGAAAGGAACAATCTCCAGGAAATTAAGTGCTACTACCCAGCAACTATGAGTGAAGCCTCCTGTAGAAGCAAATTCTTCTCCCTATCCTAACCTAGTATATTCCCTGGACAGGAATTTTAGGGCCATCTGCAGTCTTTTGAGCCTTCCCCAGGAGCAGCTCCTGAAACTAGTCTGTGCAATAAAAGGCATATGGGACAGGGGTGGCGTCAGCAAGGAAATAACATTCCCTTCAGACAAATATTCCTGGTAACTTGGCAGAAATCACTGAACCTTGTATAACAGTCCACTGGTAGTTATTTATGACTCAAGTTCCCTTGGTGATGCTAGGACTGCTATCCCATTGAGGCTGTAAACACTTTCATCTGGGCCACTACTAACCCCACCACGAAGAAGGACAAGAAACAGCAAGAGTTAAGCTGCTGGAGACAAGACTGTTTCTGATCATCAAGGATCCTACAGCATTGTCCAAGAAAAAGCTCAGGATCTGAGTAAATCACCTTCCCCCCCACCCAGTATAGGTGTCTCATTTGGCTGCACTACTGTTTATTTCTAGTCCTGAAAAGCCGCATATTGTTGATTTTGTGTATTCATCACATTTTATTTGTATCCTGCCAACAAGTCTGAAAGCTAGACAGGCTGAGGAAACCCAGTGGTGGAAACAATATTAAGCACAGGCAGCGCCTTGGAGTATGGCACAACGGGGTATTAACTTCATCCCCTTCCCTGTAGATGTTCTGCCACAGTAACCAGTCTCCTCTCGGAAATGAAACCATCTACCTAACAGTTGACGTCAACGACAAGGAGACACACCTGTCATTCCTCACAGATGAGAATGGGGAAGTCCACTTCTCACTGGATACCACCAGCTGGAACAGCACGCTGGTTTCTCTGAAGGTGAGCATCAGCCACAGAAAAAGGAGGATAAATTGAAAGTAGACTGAGGAAAGGGATAGAAAGTGGAAGAAATCTGAGGTTTTGGAGCACTGTCCTCTGGCTCCTGATCTCATTTGACTATATTTGTAGAAGCATCTTTAATTATTCTCCATTGCCATCTCATCAGGAAACTGGAGGCTCTGCTGCAACTGTTCAGCCAAATGGTCACCAAAGATGCTCTGCTGTCCTGAGCTGGAGCACAATCCTGACCTTTTGTAACCCCCACACTCTACCCTCACCTTCCTGTGACTCCACTAAAAACACCTCTTAATCTGAATACTTCCTTGGACGAAATCTCCCCTTCTCCACTCTGGGACATGATGGAGGTGGCTCAACAGAATTGGCTGAACTCAACACCTATCTCTGTTGAACTCCACTTCTAGTGGCTGCCCCTGCCCTCCAGCAGCCCATGTCCAGGCTCAGCTTGGCAGGTAGCAGCAGCTCTTGACCTCACTTTCAATAACAGACCCTGAAGCCCTGGGCTACTTCTCCTCACAACTTCTAATCCTACACCTGGAGATTGTTGTTACCAACCTGGCAGTACACCCTTCTTTCTACTACCTGCATTCCTGCAGCTGATGTGGGATTCATGCCCAAGCAGTACAATCTAATGCCATTCATTTCTCAGAAACTGGAACTATTGCTCTGGACATTTTTTTCCCAAGACCCCAGTCTATCCAGGGTGAGTTTCCCTCATTTTGGTTGGGTAGGATTTGGTGATCAGAGATTCTGTAATCTAGGAGGTAGATTTCTGTCCTCAGTGAACCTGGGAACAGACTCTTGTTCTTGTTCTCAGGCCCATGGCTATTGTCCACAGAGCCCTAAATTATCTGCAGAGAAGTAGATCTTCACCGTACAAAAGCTGTTTTGGTGTCTGCTGTGCTTCAAGGCATCTGACCAAAAATACAAACTGAAAACAGAGGTGCTGTGCTGGGGTTAAATTCTGGTGTGGAGTGTGTCCCCATGGAAAGATAAAGCCAGAAAAATGAGATTGTGGGCAAATCTACTAGACTTTTTGCTAAAACTCCATAAAAGAAAGTCTCATAAGAGACTTTAAAATTACATTTAAACAAAACAATATTTTAATCATACAGATGTGTGGTCTGCCATCAGCTCAGGTAATAATGTAGTGTTTTCAACAGGTGTACAAGCACCCTTGTATCACTTGATACTGATTGCCAACACATGATTTTGTGCTCTGAAGGGTACCTACAACATTGGAAGTGACACTGTGCAAGATTCTTCTGAACGTAACTTAGGAATTCAGGACAGCTTCCACTGGCTGAAACCTTTCTACTCTGAGACCAACAGCTTCCTTGAGATCAAGGCCAGGAATAATGTGATGCCCTGTGATCAAGAGCAGGAAGTGCAAGTGGATTATATCCTTGACCGGAATAAACTCAGCTCTGAAGCAGAACACATTGATTTCTACTATTTGGTGAGAACAGAAGACAGCTGAATCTCAGGGCAAGATTATGCTTATTGGCATTTTACCCTTTCCACACAGCACATAAATACTCATGTGAAAGGTTAAGATACTCCCAGGCCAGTAGAAGTCAGTTTATGAGTTCTGTTCTTCCCAAACCTTCTCCTGTTTTCCAGTTCCTGGACCTGCTTCTTGCCCCCAGCTGCTTTGCATTGTAAGAAGTGTCTTGATCTAAGCTTGGATGATAGATGTCTGCCATTCACTCTACTTTCTATTATGTTCATATGGGTGGCAGCAGAGGGCTATCCTGGTTTCTGCCCAGCCGGTATGCCCTAGACTTCCATCTGTGTCTGGGACAACCTGTCTGCGAACTAAAAGGCAATGTCTGGGGCAGCTGACCTCCTGTGGCCTATATATTTACAGGAAAAATTGCACAGGGCTTTGATACACTCCAGAGGTATGTAATCACGTTTTGATGAAGCCCATTTTCAAGAAAGTGAGTTCAAAGCTAGAGTGTGACTACAGCCTAGCTGGGTGGTCATGAGTATCTTTGTTCCTGAACTGGGCTCATTCTTATGGTCAAAATGTGCTGTATCCTTGTAATGTGAAGACTGGAGTTCAATGGGGCTTAAGAGCAGCTGCTCTTAGCTTCAAATGTACCTCTGATTGTGCAAGTCACTACGTCTTCTCATTGCCTAACCAACACCTCTCAAGTCTATGCTATCCCAACACCTCCCTAGCTATGCTATCACCATCTCTGCTGCAGAGCTCTTTGGGTCATGTCCTGCCGGAGGAGCTTCTGTGACAACATCTGTCAGATATCCTTCTCTCTTCTCTTGCTCTTTTCCCACTCTCCTCATGCTGTCAGAATTCAGGTCCCTGAATGGCTCTTCTCTTTGTTCTTCAGGTGGTAGCAAAAGGCAAGATCCTTTTCAGTGGAGAGAAGCAGGTGCCAATTATCCAGCATGAAAGTGAGTAGAAATGCGTCAAGTGCCTCATAACACACTGCAGAAACTGTAACCACTGTGCATTGACAATCTCTGCAGGTGGATCTGAGTTCTTAGTGGTGGTCCACCTCATTAGACCAACACAATATCCTCTCAGTTCAGTGTCTGTCTAGGTGACTGTCCTTCTCCTGCCTTGTCTAATTGATCTAATATCCAATCTCATGACCTTGCTAGTAACTTGTACCTCTGGAGAAGACATAAAATTTGTGTGGCTTGCCTGTTTATCTAAGGTGCAGTAGGGAAGAGGAATATTTTTGCCAAACTTGAGCCAAAGAAGTAGCCAGTATCCTGCATCTGTTGTTAATCTATGACAGTATTTGTGAGATGTTCTTATCTGCAAGTAGAAATTATTAAATTCCTTCTTTTGATTCTTATTGTGTCCTACCCCAAAGAGCTGATTCAATCAGATATTTTCTCTCTCTTCCTTGCTGCTATCTTGTGCAGATCTGCAGGGCTCGTTCTCATTGACTCTGACTATTGGCAATGACTTCTTGCCTGCCATCAACCTTCTACTGTATGCAGTCTTCTTGGATGGTGAGGTGGTGGCTGATGTGGAAGAGTTTCAAGTAGAACAGTGTTTTAGGCACAAGGTGAGTAGAAACACATGTGTGCAATAGCATTATTGATGTGCTCTGGCCTGCTGTGGTTCCTGGTCCTGTTTTATCCTCAGCCAAGTGGTATAAGCTGGGTATACACCAAACGAAAAGCCCAGTATTTTTGGCTGGGAAACAAACCAGGTAACTTCCTTCTTCCCTGAATTCCTAGTCTTCCCTTCCCAACACCGGCTGGAGTCTTTCCCAAGGAGTAAACCAGGCACCCTTGAACTCTGGGTTCTCGCCCCATTCCCCATGACTGACTTGGGAACATATTCTCCCCCATGTTCTCCCTGACAGAGAAGAGAAACCTGCCTGCTTGGCTCCCTGTGGTAGCTCCGGATCCACCTCCGGAGGGTGGTGGATGTGTGGTTGTAGGGAAATTCTGGGTGTGTTGTATGTGCTGTAACCTTCTTGATGGGTTACCAGTAGGACCTGTCTCAGCATCTCAGCACCCTTCCTGATCTTATACTCTGTCTTTCCCTCTGCTGCCTAGACATCTAAGAGTCATAGGGTCCCACTCTCCAATGCTAAGACCCCTGACCCCATCTTCTTTTGCAGGTGGCACTGGAGTTCTCACACAAGGAGGAAGTTCCAGGATCGAAAGTCAGTCTGGACCTCAAGGCTGCTCCAGGGTCGTTGTGCTCTGTCCAAGCTGTTGACAGGAGTGTCCTTCTGAACGAGAATAATACCCTAACAGGAGACACAGTGAGTGCAGCCTGCGGTGACCAGCCCCCAATGTCTGCCTGCCTTCTGACGCCATGCATTGGTGGGGGGAAGACCATAGCCCAGGACACGGCTGCAGTGTTAGGTGGCTGCCCTGGCATGTCCCTCCTCAGCCTTTTCTGAGCAGTTATGTGGTGATCATGTTCCTCATGCATCAGCCCTGTACTGTGACAGTGGTGGATGCTGTCACGGCACTGCAGGGGTAGGTGAGGAGAGCAGCTTCGAAGAAATGCTGGTGCTTTTCACTTGGAGGGACAGTGCTTAGCAGCTTTCCTCACATCCACCTGGCTCTTTGCTCTTCCATCTTCCAACAGGCAGTGAGGCTAAACCTTTGAAATGGAATTCTGCCTCAGCAGGGTCCTCCTATTCCTCTGCCCCAAACATTGCTGAATTATAACCATATGACAGATCAGGCTGAGCACCTGAGCAGTTGTTTAGAAACTTCAGAAACTTTAGGGGACAGCAACCGGTGCAGACAGAGGCTGGTGAACAGTGGTCGTGATTTTGTCGACATCCAGGTGCACTCTGAGAATCAAGATGGGCTGAAGGAACAACATTAGAGCAGAAGACACTCACCTTAAAGCAGTCATGTGTTTTGGAGGAATGAATTTGAGACTTAGAACAAAAGTACTGCAAGAATTGAAAATCCTAACATAATGCCACAATGTATATCAGAGATAATACACATTTACATACCTCATGCAGAGTTGTAAGTTAGGTTACAGCAGGCCAGCCTGTTACAAAGAAGCTTCATCAAATCCAGGGGGACTTGCTGCACCTGTAGATAGGACCCACAGCGTGATCTGGTGTTGCATTTTACAGGAATTCTATTTTAGGGCAGAACCCTTGCATCATCTACTGACACATATATGAAGTAGTGATCATTAAATATGTAAATCAAATGTGCCAATGCCTTGTGCTCAGACTGAATCACTCATTTTATCCTGACCTTGCACCCTAGAGTTAAAAGGCTTGAACGGTCAGAGATTAAAGTCTGCAGACTACTAAAAGCTACTTGCCTACATCCACTCCTTGGGCTTCATTCCCTTTAGTATAAGCTGGACCAGTGCCAGCTTCCTCAACTGCAAACTTTACAAAACATAGCAGAGGGCTCCAATCCAAATATTTGACCCATACTCTTGCTCATTGGCCCGTTCCTTATGAAGAGCTCTGTTTTTCCATTGCAGCTATATGAGAAGGTCTTTGGTGACAGCTTTACAATTGGAGGACGAGGGTTCCCTTATCACCTGGAAGACTTCGAGGCATACCCGTGTCTGCCACAGCAGCCCAGCCTCCACAAAAAGACTCAGATGGGCGCACCATGGTACCAAAGTGATGGGGATGTCTTTAATCTGTTCAAGGTGAGTCTTTACACTTGTACCAAACTTTTCCTCCGCCAGTGCTTGCCAGTATGCCACCCTGAAAGCCTACAAGAATTAATTCTTAGCAAACTTCAGCTGCCCTGATTGTCATTGCTGCAAGTCATCTGCGCCTTGTTTGTCTGTGTGGCTACACTAACTTGGGGACCATGGGGAAAAACGAAACTAGCAAGTAAGCATAGTGCAAACGGCTTGATTAGAGGAAGACAGTGTAAAAATGAATAAACGTAGTTTAGGCTACCATAGCTGCAAAGGGGGAGTGGCAAGAATATCCCAGTAAGACCTGAGGACCTCACCATATTTTGGCCAATCAACGTTTTGTTATTATTTTATTTGCAAACTCCTTTAATCTGTGCTTCATTGAGTCTCTTGGTACTTCTCCTCAAAGCAGTTTTAATACAAAGAAGTCTCTCGTAATTTAACAGCTAACTGTCAAGACAAATGACAAAATAAGCTAATCCACTAACAAACACAATAGCCAGAAAAAGATTAACAACATATCTGCTAACTAAAACCCAAGCAGTGCTGCTTCTGACAGAACGCTGTTTAAAGAAATATATGTCAGTAAAAGCACCTCAAAATAGGAGAAGAGGGTAACAACACACTAAAAACGATCCAAAATGGAGTCTGAGTTGCATGGGCAGAACTCCACCTTACAAATACAGACCCCAATTCCCCCCAAAGGCATGGTACTCTGGTGTCTTCTAGATGTTTACTCCTAGATTAGGTTGGATGCTAGTTAAAGGAGATCCTACTACATCTTAATTATTAGTGACCCTGCAACAGATCACCGTCCTGTAACATATGACTAAGCCCACAGGCTTGTGCAGCCTCCACAGAGAGAGTGAGGATCCACACTCTCCATGAAGGGTTTTGACACTAAAAGAAAGTAGAAGAGTTCTCAGTGGCTTGCAGACCATTAAATCAAAGCAAGGATTGCTCACAGGATCAAACGTGTTCTTTTGATGTGATGATGTCTTATTCTCCATGCACATGAAGTTGCATTCAGTCCAATATTCCCACCTTGCAAAGCACAGGCTCTGAGAGGCTGAGTCTTGTTCAGACAAAAGCAAAACGCACACTAAGTGTGACTGAGTTCCCCAAAAAGTTTTCTAAGCCAGGACTGGTAAGAATGGTTTTATGTGAACGACCAGTCAGATCTTTCCATTCCAAAATTGTGCAGATATTTAAAGCTTGGACTTTTTTAAGTTTTTGATGGGATATATGGCATTTGATTCTGGCTCATTGTTAGAGTTAGGCGTATGAAGTTGAAATTTACTTTTAAGAGAAGTAATAATTTTGCTCAGAAGCTGTTTCATTCTTCATGCATTGGCCAGAATCTAAGCCTGTAAGACTATGCATACGTACATAAACAAGCAGCATTTTAAAATGTTTCAGCTATCACCAGCCCTCTTATAATACCTGCTATCGAGATATTTTCAACATTCCTTGTTCCCTTTTATTTATCATTGATAAATGATTAATTTACCAATGATAAATATAATTATCTCTTCACTGTTTTCCCAGCAATTGCGCATGAAAATATTAACCAATACTAGAATCAAGAAACCGGTTTCCTGTATGCGACCAGGCTTTAAGCAGAAGAAGTATTCTGGAAAAGACATTCCTGTTGGTAAGGAACAGACATGTTCATCTTCTTGACTGAAGGGGCTCCCTTCTCCCAGTTCTGGCCAGCCGGCAGCTGAGACAGCTGACTTCCATCCTACTGTGTTTCTTGTTTGTGTATGAGAGCAGCAAAGCTTGTGTCCAGTTCAATGGATGTGATTTATAAATCACAGATAAAAGCGCAAATCTCTGTGCTTTATTGGCTGTCCCTGTGTTCTGTGCTCTTCACAGGAAACGTAGTATGCTCTCCACCAGCACTTTCACGGATTATTTAAAAGAGTGCAACTCCATTTGAGCATGCTGTCTCCTCCTTCATCCAGACCAAACTTGCTGGATCTACCAGGCTAAATTCCACCCAGCTCTGTCTCCCTAAAGCTGTGTTCCTCAAAGATACAGACACTGTGTCAGATCCTCACTGAAAAGCCAACCCTGCCCCCTCTTGTTCTGTGTCACAAAGCATTTACAGTTCGAGTTAAATTGCCTGTGAATGAAGAACTAATTTCACCTGGAGCTACATATGCTGTTTTCTGACGTATCATTTGCTTTTCTGCAGAAAATCGTGTTGATGATAGTGATTCTGCGCATCACTCTGATAACACGAAGAAGCCAAAACCACGGACACTTTTCCCAGAGACCTGGATTTGGGATTTGGTCTCTGTCGGGTTGGTAACAGTTTCTACCTGCCTTCCCCAGAGAGACCCCTGGAGACTTCTAACTGCTTCTGAGCAAGTTCTCCTCTCCCTTTTCCTGCTGTAGGGATGATGGGCAAGCATCTGTCCAAGTTGCTGTACCTGACACCATCACAGAATGGAATGCCAACACTTTCTGCGTTGCCGATACTGGCTTTGGGTTCTCTCCTTTGACCACTCTTAGGGTCTTCCAGCCTTTCTTTGTAGATCTATCACTGCCGTACTCTGTGATCCAAGGAGAAACTTTCAGCCTAAAAGCCACTGTCTTTAACTACCTCAGGGACTGTATCCAGGTGAGTATTCCCCCAATTACACACCTCTGTGAGAGCAAAAGCTTGAGCCCAAAGGCAAACTATGACCTCCTCAGGAGTCCTAGATACTGGCACGTGAGCCACAAAGCACAGCTTTGCACTTCATGACCCAGGGTGTTTGTTCCTTTGTGCAGTACCTGGTGCTAACACTATGCCAATGTTTGCTTGTACACCCCACCACACTCAGGTGCGCACCACTCTTGCAGAGACCCCAGAACTAAAGCTGGATGCCTGTCCAGACTGCCGCTTCACCAGCTGCCTCTGTGCCAATGAATCAAAAACCTTTGAGTGGAACGTAACAGCCACCAGACTGGGTGAGGTTGAGCAGAGGGATGAGTGGCAGCGGGAGGAGGGAGCGGTGGTATTTGCCTGCCTCTGCATGTCTGGTCCTGATGCTGGTACGTACAGCTGTCTGCTGCAAGTGCTCAGCCATGCGCCCTTGTGCTCCTTGCAGGCAAAGTGAACGTCACTGTGAGCAGCGTGGCAGAAGATTCACACAATCTGTGTCATAACAAGATTGCTGTGACACCTTTGCAAGGGCAGACAGACACTGTGGTAAAACCTCTGCTTGTGAAGGTGAGTCAGCCCTCAGGGTGGAGAACACTTGGGAACAGTGGGCTGACCCCTGGGGCAGTTTGCAAAGTGCTAAGAAGAAGTTTAACCCTTTCTTCTTGGAAGCAGGCAGGCCTGCTGAGTCATGGTGACTTCCTTCCCTGCCTTCCCTGTCTGAACTACTCTTTCTCCATCTGCAGCCAGGAGGTGTCCTACAAGAGAAGACCCAAAATGCCTTTCTCTGTACTACAGGTATGGCACAAAAATCCCTGATTGCTATTGACCATGAGAGCAGAATGGAAGGGACAGGGCTACTGCACGTACCCAGAGGTGGGGGGAATTTGTCAGAGAGCAACCACTGGTGGCACCATCCCTGCCTGGGAGTACAACTGCTACAGTTAGTCCATGTCTGTCTCCTGCCTGACAAAGTTTCCTGTCTTGAAGCATTTGTTTGCAAGTCTCAGCTGCTGTAACTCAACGTCACACTGAGCTTCACCTGGGTCGCCTTGGGATGTTACACTTGTGTGTGATATTTCTTCCATGGGATAAATTTCTGGGTTCTGCCTTCCTCAGATAATACTGTCTCTGAAGAGTTCTCCCTGATGCTGCCTGCAGAAGTGCTGGAGGGATCTGGCCGAGCCAGTTTCTCTGTGATTGGTGAGTAAGGATTTCCCTGCTCTTGGGTCCCCAGTGGGAAGAGTTTCCACAATGCTTTAATGATGCATCAACCCAGTTCCTCATGAGATAAACTGTAAGGGGTGTGATGTTGGCCTCAGAAATGTGGATCAAGTAATCTATTTCAGTATTTATTTCTCTCATAAGGAATGATCACGGGTGATCCCCAAGTGGCAAGGTATCTCCTCTGATGTCTGCCACTGCCATCCACCTCAGCCAATCAAAACCACGCCTCCAGATTTCCACCTATTTTGTCTCTATAATTCTTTTCCCTTCTTGATACTCACTCAGGAATGACAGCTGTCTTCACTTTTCTTCAGATCTCCTCATCTTTGCATTCCTTCCCTCCTCCCAGAACCATGACCTTTCTGTGCTGACCTAATCTAGGAGGAGTCAGCAGAAATCTTAATTATCTCTGTTCAGTGAGGAGCTGGCTCTTTTCCAAGATCCCAGCAGAGTTTTGAGAAGGCAGCAGTCCCTTCATTTCATACTACTGAATGTCTGTGCTTTTCCTTTCTCCTGCCCGTTCACCTCAAACTTAAGGAGACATCATGGGCCCAGCACTTCAAAACTTAGACCAGCTGCTAGAGATGCCTTTTGGCTGTGGTGAACAGAACATGGTTCAGTTTGCACCAAACATCTTCATACTCCAGTACTTGAACAAGACTAAACAACTGGACCCAGAGATTGAAAATAAAGCACTAAAATTCCTGAGAACAGGTAAACATCGTCCTTTTTCCTCTTGCTGCAAAATGAAGGTGTGGGGTGCTTGTCTGGTGGGGAGGTGCAGGGCAGGAGTGGGAGCACTGCCAGAGCTGTGACAAAGGAAGGTATCACAGAGAATAAGGGACATGTCTCATGGAAGGAAAAGTGCGTTTCTGAAGAAGATGGACTTCTGGTTTTGCCTATTATCTAGGTACTAAACCTGCTTTTCTGAGAAGGGTGTGGGTAATTAATGATCTCCATCATTATGTGATGCCTGTGGTTTGCTTCCTTATCAGACCAAGGCAGACAAAAATCCCTAGGGGAAACTGAGCATCAGCTGCTATTAATTGGAGTAAAGAGTGGCCTTTGGGGATAAGTAGGGATTTTATAGCTTAGTGTTTTCCCGTGTTTTAGGACACTTATTGTGGGGCATGTCAGCTCTGTCCAATATAATCTGGATTTAATACAGTGCCAGTGTCTGTGTCTCGCTTTGCAGCGTGCCTCACATTCCAGCCTGTCAGTCTCCTTATCCTGCTATGCTGCAAGCTCAGCAGCCTCCCATCTGTAGGATTTTACTCCCTTTCCTTTCTCTCCTGCACCGTGAGTTAGGACAGATATCTGGGAGAGGGAGGCATACTCAAGAGAATGGTGGCAGCAGAGGGGTGAGGTGGAGGGTAAACAGTGAGGGTGGAGGAAGAGCAAACAGCTGCAAACAGAGCTTAAAGGCATGGCCTTGTCGCTTTCTGTATGTCCCATAAAAAGTGCTTTCTCGAGTCCCAGCGGGGCTAGCAGAAGTGCTGAAAAATAAACTGGGTTTCATATTAGTCCTCTCTAGAAGAAGCCTTTCTCCTCACTCCTACAGCTCTTTTTATTCACAGCAAGGTGCTCGTGAGTTTCCTGGGGCACAGGGAGACGTAGGGTGTGTAAGCACATCACCATTTCACAAACCAGCAGGGCAGATACCCACGGCACTTGCACATAGCAGCTCTAGTAATGGAGAGCAGTCACGTGGCACACTTCAGTGATGTGCTTTGTCGTGGTGATGCTGTGGGATGCACGGGGAATTGTGGGGTGGCAGGTTTGCCTCAGTGTCTCTGACTGTAGGACCTGGTGAAGTCTCTTGCTGTAAAGCCTCCTTCCCACAGCAAACACACAGTTTCAGATACTACAAGCCCTCACACTGAGAGTTGTGTCCTGGTACCTGTCTTCATAGGTTACCAGCGTCAGCTGCTCTACAAACATGATGATGGCTCCTACAGTGCCTTTGGGAAATCTGACAACCAGGGAAACACATGGTAAATTACCAGAGTTGGTAATGTTATCCCAAACCTATTGTCCTTGCTGGTTCATCTCCTGGCTGTGACATGGGATTCCTCTGTGTTCTTCCCACAGGCTGACAGCTTTTGTAGCCAGGTCCTTTGGACAAGCCAGCTCTTACATTTACATCAATAAGGAACATGTGCACAACGCTCTGCTCTGGCTGCAGAAGCACCAGCTGCCCAGTGGTTGCTTCCAGAGTGTGGGGAAACTCTTCAACAATGACTTGAAGGTACGGCTGGCAGAGGTGGGAGTGGGAGCAGGAGGAACACAATGTGGGGCACAGGGTTGCTTCCCCAGGCTCTTCCATTGTGCATGGTAGCACAAAGCAATGTCCCCATGGTCTAGGACAGCCAAGGCAGCTTCCCAGAGCAGAATGAAAAAGCATGACCTAAAACTGCTGGCATTTATTTCCTGTGTGTGAGGTTTTAATCTCTGCTAGGCTATCTTCATTTTTACTTTAGCCAAAAGGCACCATAGCTAATTATGCCAGGGCCCTTCAAGGGCACAGGGAGAAATATTTTTTATATTTTAGTGCTTGTCTAGAATACCCTGGCTGGATTCTCCCTCTTCTCATGCCCTACCACACACAATGCTCTCCAGATAGGCCTGACTACATGCTCTAATATGGGAATGTCTGAAGACATGTCCTTCCACCACACAAAAAGTTTGACTTCTCCTGGAGCCTGGTATCCCCAGAATGATCCCTGCAGTGCAGCAGGAAATGCACCAAACTCCTGGTGAACATGGCCTAGGGCTCAGGTATTGAACAGCATGCATGTAGTATGGCAATACTTAAGTTCATTGTCTTTGTAAAGGTAAGAATAATCCAGACTGGTCAGATTGCAAAGTCGCCCATATGAAATGAAAGGCAGGTTTATGAAAGAAAACAGGCTGCTATTCTAGCAAAGCAAAGGATTACACTTTTTTTCTTAAAATTTGGATGCAGTACAAAGTAAAACCAGAGTGTACATATAGACTGTTCATCCTTGTCTGACTTTCATTAATTTCTCAGCTCTGGGTTTCTATTTGAACAGAACTTTTTGTAATGGGCTTTGCCCCCTTTCCCCCCAGTCACCTTACACTTCAAAGTTTCTGCTGTTTAGTGTGAATGATGCTTCTCAGCATATCAGCCCAAATTTCCCCCCTCATTTTAGATGTTGTGTCTCATGTCTGAGGATGCAAGTAGAACTTCCCCAAGAATGAATGTCCTCTGATAGGAAAAGAGGCTTCATATTAACCTTCTCACAGTCAGCTAAATTATATGTAAACTTGCATTGCTTCTTACACGCAAATCCTGCATGATAAAAACTTTGTTCAAGTTCCAGTTGTAACATATTTAATAAAATAAAGAGCTTAACAGTTTGCTTTATGCCCTTCTATGAGAAGGGGCTGTATGCACAATATGGCTCTGAGGCTGCCCTCAACACCAGACACTCATGATATTCAGTAAGTGAGCCTGGAGTGTTTTCCTTCTGTGCCCACGTGTCCAAGAATGCCTGGAGGCATGCTACTGTACCCTCCGAGATATGCCATCCATAGGCAGTTTCAGTGGCTCTGCAATGATAGGCAAGCAATGGTTGTTTTTGTCCCTTTCTGATGTTTGCCTGTGTGACTTGCAGGGTGGTGTGGACGATACAATCTCATTAACAGCCTATATCACTGCTGCACTGGTGGAGCTCCCTCTGGAGAAGAATGTAAGTCACATCCGAACTCTTGCAGAGCTTGGGTGCGTGCTCCACCCTTCATTCCTCCCCAGGACTGCGGTTTCAGGGAGTACCCAGCTTGAGCTGGTGAAAGTTTCTGTCATATCCTACCTTTGTACACAGTAAGGTCAATAGGAAAATTTTAACGAGGTAAGGAGTTCTTAATATAAATGGCCTGATTTGAAGCAAAGTAGTTGCCATTCCCAGCTGATCTCAGGGGAAACAATTGCCTCTGAAAATGGCTCAGGGCAATAGTTTTCATTAAACTGACTGATATAGCTAAAGGCGGAAAAAAAGACCACCTTTCCGGTATGCATCCCCCCATGTCTGAAGACAAAATGAAAGCAGTGATCTTCAAGCCAAGTGTAGCAACAATGGGCTGATATTCCAGCCTACTGGCTGTGTGTCACCACCACAATCTTAGGTTTTTCGATGATGGGATGGCCCACATGGCACCAGGTTTACTGGTGACAGATGAGATCAACCTTTCTCAAAGGGGAAAGAGGATCTTTGCTCGGGAGCTTGCAGGGCTCTGACAGAGCTTTAAACTAGCCTTTGGGGAGACAAGGCGGATAATATCAGGCTTGTCTGCGACAACCAGTGGGATGACACACCAAAGACAGAGGAACAGGATGCTAGCAAAGGCCCTGGTCTTGCTCAGAGACTCATTTAAAATTTTACGGAGATGAGCCATCAGCTCCTGAGGTAAAAGAAGCCAACAGGGGAACACCAGTGAAATACCTTAAAGGAATCCCAGCCAGTAAGTCAGTTTCATTGGTAGCATGGGGAGCAAACAAGAGGAGTTGGAGATGTGCACACGCCCGCAAGGCTGTGATATTATTGGCATCACAGAGATGCGGTGGGATGGCTCCTGTAACTGGAGTGTTGGAATGGAAGGATATCAGCTCTTTAGGAAGAGCAGGCAGGGCAGCCCAGGAGGAGGTGTTGTCCTCTGTTGCCTGCCTTTGCTGGAGTGCATGGAGCTCCACCTGGGGATGAATGAGGAGCTGATTGAGAACTTATTGGTCAAGATTTAAGGGAGGGCAGGGACAGGAGATATTATAGTGGGGGTCTGCTACACAGCAGGGTATAAACAATCCAGGACGTTCCTGGAATGCATTGATGATAACTTTCTCTTCCAAGTGATAGAGGAACCAGCAAGGAGAGGTGCCATGCTGGGCCTTGTTCTCACCAACAAGGAGGGGCTGGTAGTGAGTGTGAAGCACAAGGCCAGCCTTGGCTGCAGTGACCATGAAACAGTGGAGTTCAAGATCCTTAGGGCAGCGAGGAGGAGGGCACAGAGCAAGTTCACTACCTTGGACTTCAGGAGAGCAAACTTTGGCCTCTTGAGGGACCTGCTTGGTAGAGCACCATGGGACAAAGCCCTGGAGGGAAGAGGGGCCCAAGACAGCTGGTTAGTATTCAAGGGTCACCTCCTCCAAGCTCAGGAGCAATGCATCCCAGCAAAGAGGAACTCAGGCAAAAATGCCAGGAGGACTGCATGGATGAACAAGGAGTTCCTGGGCAAACTCACAGAAATGAAGCCTACGGAGGGTGGAAGCAAGTGCTGGGAGGAATACAGGGAAATTGTCTGAGCAGCCAGGGATCAGGTTAGGAAAGCTAAAGCCTTGATAGAATTAAATCTAACCAGGGACATCAAGGGCAACAGGAAAAACTTCTATAGGTATACTGGAGATAAAAGGAAGGTGAGGGAAAATGTGGGCCCCTCTGGAATGAAATGGGAGACCTGCTTATCCAGGGTAAGGACAAGGCTGAGGTACTCCGTGACTTTTTTGCCTCAGTCTTTACTGGGAAGTGCTCTATCCACACCGCCCAAGTCACAGAAGGCAAAGGCAGGGACTGGGAGAAAGAAGAACTGCCCACCGTAGGAGAAGATCAGGTTGAAGACCATGTAAGGAACCTGAAGGTGTACAAGTCCATGGGACCTGATGAGCTGCATCCGCAGTCCCTGAGGAAACTGGTGGATGAAGTTGCTAAGCCACTATCCATCATATTGAGAAGTTGTGGCAGTCCAGTGAGGTTCCTACTGACTGCAAAAGGGGAAACATAACCCCCATCTTTAAAAATGGAAAACGGGAAGATCGAGGGAAGACTACAGGCCGACCAGTCTCACCTCTGCGCCTGGCAAGATCATGGAGCAGATCCTCCTGGAAACTATGCTCAGGCACATGGAAAATAAGGAGGTGATTGGTGACAGCCAATATGGCTTCACTAAGGAGAAATCATGCCTGACAAATTTGGTGACCTTCTCTGATGGGATTATGTCATTGATGGACAAGGGAAGAGCAAATGATTTCATCTGCCTGGACTTGTGCAAACTATTTGACACTGTCCCGCATAACATCCTTATCTCTAAATTGGAGAGACATGGATTTGACAGATGGACCACTCGGTGGATAAGGAACTGGCTGGATGGTTACACTTAAAGAGTTGTGGTCAATGGCTTGATGTCCAAGTGGAGATCAGTGGCAAATGGCGTTCCTCAGGGCTTGGTACTGGGACCGGCACTGTTTAACACCTTTGTCAGCAATGTGGACAGTGGGACTGAGCGCACCCTCAGCAAGTGTGCCAATGACACCAAGCTGTGTGGTGTGGTTGAGGCGCTGGAGGGAAGGGATGCCATCCAGAGGGGCCTTGGCAGGATTGAGAGGTGTGCCCCTGTGAACTGCATGAAGTGCAACAAGGCCAAGTGTAAAGTCTTACACATGGGTCAGCACAATCCCAAGCACAGCTACAGGTTGGGCAGAGAATGGATTGAGANGCACAATCCCAAGCACAGCTACAGGTTGGGCAGAGAATGGATTGAGAGCAGCCTTAAGAAGGAGGACTTGAGGATGTTGGTGGACAAGAAGCTCAACATGAGCCAGCGGTGTGTGCTAGCAGCCCAGAAAGCCAACCGTATCCTGGCCTGCATCAAAAGCAGTGTGGCCAGCGAGTCAAGGGAGGTGATTCTGCCCCTTTACTCTGCTCTGGTGAGACCCCCACCTGGAGTACTGTGTGCAGCTCTGGGACTCCCAACGTAAGAAGGGCATAAAGCTGCTGGAGCAAGTTC
>VWZZ01002007.1:793-17339 GCA_013399095.1 Psophia crepitans | reverse complement strand
CCCTCCGTTCCCCTCAGAAGGGGAAATAAATGAGCACTAGGGGTCAGTCTTGTTCCAGATCTGAATCTTCCCAGTGTTTAAGCAGCTGATTTTTTTCAACAAAATAATGAAATTATTTTCTTTTTACATTTGTGTCAATGATTATGGGGTATACGAGATGTATGTGAAGAATGGAGTGTAGCAGCAGGAGAAAAAGCATTCTATTTTATCGATAAAAATAATTTTTAAAATAATTTATACATGTTTTCTCCTGGCATATTGTACTACCATACATTTGTGTATGTTTGAAAGAGAAAGCCACTTTTAAAAAGTGAGTCATTTGTATTTTGCATTAACTTTTTTAACTTATGGATCTGGCCTAATCCCTTTCTGCTCCTAGAGAGCAGGAAATGGGTTCAATATGCACAAGTACAATGTAACATAGAATTTTATATGTTAACTTTTTTCCTGGAGGTTTTTATTTTATGTTGGAGAAACAGTCACTCTACAAAAACACTATAATCAATAGCAAATCCACAATGAGGTTTGGTTTGGTTGGGTTTGTTTGGTTTTGGTTTTGTTTGGTTTTGGGGTTTTTTTTTGTAAGGTTACGTTTTCTAGGGAAATATAGCATGTAACCATCTTTCTATTTAAGACTTTTTTACTGGAAAATTAACCTGATCTAGCTTTTTTCCACTATAGGTGTCTGTGGAGAAGAGGATGGAAAAAGGAAGAGAAGGGCAGGTAAAACTTTCTGATTCTTGTGACTTTAAAAAGACTTTTATTTTAAGTGAAACAAGTGATACAAACAATTATTTTTGATTCACATATGTTTGGCAGCCCATTTGTGCCTACCTGCATCTCAGATCCACAGATGAGGATTTTCCCTGGTGAATACCTTGTAGTCCCTTATGATGGATTTCATCCAGGATGCGAGATTTATTTCTTTCAGTCTGCTTTAAATATTTATGTAGGCTTTGTATTTCTAGGTAGAACTAGAAGTCAGGCTTCTGTTATGACAAATTGAAGTCTAACCCAATAAGACATACTGGCTTTCAGGGTAAATATGCCACAGGGATCCAGATTCTCAGTATTGTAATTGCTATTTCCTGTGTAGGTATAGAACATGCTGAAGTAGGATCACAAATGTTGGCCATTTAGATTTTACTCCTCACAGAAAACAGTGGTCTCCCTGTGATACGAGATGACTTTGTCCAACTGATAGAGGTGTTTGCTACCATCATTTTTACAGGTTATGTTTCAGGGCCTTGACTGTGCTAATAAGCCTTAATGGTCCCTGCCCAGCCTCACCTGGGGTCTCCAGCCACAGCCCTTGCCCATGGGCCCAGGAGCCCTGTTTCAGCTCAGCCCTGGGCCTTCAGTCCTTTTCTACGCTAACTCTTGGGGCTCAGTAAGGGCCAGTTGCTTCCTGACAGAGGGATACAATGGCTAGCTGGGAGAGCAAGGACCTCTTGGGCAGCACAGGCCCAGAGGTTGTGGCCAGCAGGTTTCACAGTTCTATCTTGAAAGGAATGATGAAACTCAGAACCTTGGATTGTGCTCCAGGTTCTGGAGGGAAGGATGCTCTAATAATTCAAGATTATTTTTTTCCTTGTCGCTTTGAAATAGTGACCTTATCGGCTATGCTATGGTCTACTTCTGGTAGTTTCCTTCTACTTCTGACTCACTGTTGTAGATCCTGTCTCTTTCCTTTGTCAGTCCTGTTGTGTGAGCAAATACGCAGTGCCACGGGATAAGCCAAATTTGCTGCGCGCTGGTTACTTTGTGGTAATTTTAGATGTAGGTCACTGCAGGTAAATGAATGTAGGTAAATAAATGTAGGTAAAAAAAGGGAAGTCGTTGCTATCCTATTTAGTAGGTGTTGAAGGCATTTTATAACCGATGCATCTGGTTGGTTTTAGTTTCCATATTAAAAATATAAGCACAGTAATATTTCATCCATAATCAGGCCATCATTATGCAGTAGTAATCAGAGGTTCTATTTACCACATTCCTC
This sequence comes from Psophia crepitans, assembly GCA_013399095.1. Lineage (NCBI taxonomy): Eukaryota > Metazoa > Chordata > Aves > Gruiformes > Psophiidae > Psophia > Psophia crepitans. Next base: position 15,343 of record VWZZ01002007.1, on the reverse strand, counting down.
CAGAACTTGTGTATATGTAAGTCAGCTATAAAATTCTATATTCATTTTTGAATAGTTCAAATGTTTTCAGTCAATGAGGAAATCACTAGCACTTCTGGTGATTTTGAATTAGACTCTCAAATCCTATTTGCTTTATGGGATGGGAAGAAATGAAAATTATAATTAGTTATATATAATATTTTTAATATATATGTAATTATATACAATATATGTAATTACTCAAGATGTACCAGTGGCAAAGCCACTCTATACTTGTCCTTTTTCTTGCATTCAGTCCCAAGACAAGATTTATTGGAAGTAGGATAGTGAATTAGGTGAGCAGGATAGCTGCTCTTATAAGTCTTATGACTATTTTTTTTTACCCTTATTTCCTTTTTTTTTTTTTCTTCCTGTAGAAAGGAAAAAAACCAGTCCCTGAATTCTGTATTCTGGGGTCAAAAAGCTACTCTGGGACCAAAATGAATTTAAGTGGAGATCCATAATGAGGATAATGATGTATGAATTAAATTAGAATCTCACTTAGGGATGCATCTTCCTTTGTTGAGACACTAACTTTAGTGGTTTTAAATCCTTTTTATTGATGCGGCTTTGTCATTTGAAACATAATGTGACAGATAATGACTAACTATTGTTCTACTATTTTCAAATGCAGTTATTACTGGACTGCAAAACAGCAGCAAAGTGTAGTTTGGGGGATCGGTTTAACTTTGTCCTCATGAAAAATGGTAAATAGATCCCACTGATGGTAGTAGCACTGGTATTCAAACGAAGAGTGGAATAATTGGGCTCTGTATTAATTGTGTTTTGGAAAAGCTGTTTGAAATACGTTAAACAAAGGTGCCTAGTCTGAAGATTTCAGAAGCTGTATAGTCTGCATATACAACAAGCAGGAGGTACCAGAAATGGAAGGCTTATAGTCTTTTACTCATTTATGACTTGTTTTTTTATAATAAAAAATAAATTAGTTAATGCATCTGAGCAGCAAAGCTGTAAACCTGTGTACAGTTACTCATAGACTTATAAACGCACTATAGTGACAGTCATAATTTACTTAAAACTAATGTAGCAATAATAATAATGTGTTTTCTGTTTAGACTTTTAATATTTTTTAAAACTCTTTGCCATATACCACTCCAAGTTCATGAACATTCTGTAATCTACTTATGTGTTCAATGTGGTTCTCACAAAACCCACATTTGCGTAGTATATACTTATATTATGCTTTGTGACATTGTAAGCTAAAATGCCTCACTAACATTTCTGTTGATAATAGAGTAGGTCATTGTAACCTTTGCAACACGCAGACATAGCTGAAAGCACTTTTGAGAAGAAGGAGTTAACATGTAGGATGCATATTCTGAGCTGTGTTTTCATTATTGTTCATTGCCTGAGAATAAGATAACTGGGGGTATGAGAACAGCAGGACCATCCTTGAAACTTTCCGATGTATTTAATTAGAATGAGGTATGCTTAGATAAGATGTAGCAAAGGAATCTTGAATAGAGGAACACTTGTTAACAAAGAGATACACATCCTTGAGAGCCAAAAGTCAGCAGAAATTCCTCTTAACTGGTATCCTTAGCGTGAACCATCTCATTATAATATGAAAACCACACCTCCAGGGTTAAAAACTCCCCCTCCCCAGATAAAGACCCCTACTCACTGAACATGCGTAGTGAATTTAGGAGATACTGTGTTTTTAAATCGAAGCGAGCAAAGAGTTGCCCAATAGTAGTTTAGAAAGTATGAATACATACAGGTTATTCTGATGAATGTATGAATATGCATAACTTGGGCTAATAAATGTAAACTAACTCTAACTCTGGGTGTGCATAAGAGGAGTGATCCCCCGTGCATCCAGCGCTGCAACAAAGAATGCCTGCTTTCTAAAACTCCAAAACAAGTCTTAGAGAGCTCTGCTGCCAGATTTTATGGTAACTACATACTTGCTTTATTGTCTTATCTATAGATAATCCCTAGAATAATTAGAAGAGAAAAAAAAAAAGGTCAAATTCTCATTGAAAAGCTCTGGCATTATCTGCTGAAACTCTGTTACTGAAATCAAGTAGGTTTTTGAGTAGTGGAACTAATGACCTCGAGTCACCTATGAATTTATGTTTTGTGGTTGCATTTTCTGGTGCATGAGATCTGATTGAAGCTTTTCCAGTGTTGACTGACAAGTTTTGTTTGAACTCAGAATACTTTACCAGTGAAAAATGATGTTCTGCTAAAATACCATCTTGTAGCAAAGCCTCAAGTTTTTCCCTTTAATCCCCCAAGATACGTAAACAGCCTGCTTGAAAACATCTCACTAGTGTATTCCTTTCCTGGTGTACCTGAAGATCTGTGCTCCTCTGCCTTTGTAAGTGTCTCAAGTCTCTGTCCAGCCATGTGTCCTCTGCTGTTCAGTAGAAAAAACATGAATGTTACTATCTGTCTAGTAGACTGATAACACAGGTAACTTACTGTAAGTACTTTTAAAACCTTTTGCATTTTTTCTTCATTTGTTTTCTATTTTCACCCAGTTTTGTTCTTTTTCTGAGGAAAAAAGGTGCTAGGAAATTGCTCTAGCCCTTTGTGTTCTCTTGATGGCCCTAATAAGCTTGTCAATTTTATCAAAATTTTACATATAATTAAGTTCCTACACTTTTTTTCTCAAACTGATGACCATGTAGAGAAGATAATGTACCATATTAACTGAGTTAAACCGACGTGTGAGTACATGTCTTATCAGGTACCAGACAACTGACAATGGCATGTCCTTATGCCCTAGTCACAGAAACAGTATCAGTCACAGGCAACAGCACCTTGGACACTAAGGCCAGTGTGGAAGGCTCTCTTTCTTACCTTTGCTTATTAATGTTCTGCCTGGGCTAAATTCTTCCCAGCTTAGCGTCTCCCAGGAACTGTGACCATCTTTATTTTCCTTCCTGGCCTTTCCCTTCTCCTACGTTACATTTCTCACTCAGTTTTCATTTCCTCTCAGTCCTTTCCACCTCCAGGGACTGAATCCTTCCTTTTCTCCCAGCAATTAAAGGGTTTGGTTTCTCTGTCCCAAGCTCTTCTCTTCTTACATCTTCTCACTTCTTCTCCCCACTGCTCGCAGTCATTTTTCTTCTGCCCTGATCTTTTTCCTCTTGAGTGTTTATTCTTAACTGCTTTATCTCTTTTTGCCCTCACCAAGGATTACCCTTTTTGGCTGAGGATTTCTCCTTTTTTCTTTTGCTCTGCCTTTATGTGGTGGCTTGACTCTGGCTGGAGGCCAGGTGCCCTGCAAAGCGAGTCTATTACTGCTCTCCTCAGCTGGACAGGGGAGAGAAAATAGAATGAAAAGCTCATGGGTCAAGATAAGGACAAGAAGATCACTCAGCAGTTACCATCACAGGCAAAACAGATTTGACTTGGGGAAAATCTAATTATCACCAATCAAATCAGAGTAGGATAATGAGAAATAAACCCAAATCTTAAAAACACCTTTGCCCCACCCCTCCCTTCTTCCTGGGCTTCACTTTACTCCCAACTTTCTCTGTGTCCTCCCTCTGAGAGGGACAGGGGGTTGGGGAATGGACGTTGCGGTCAATTCATCACACATTGTGTCTGCCACTCCTTCCTCCTCAGGGGGAGGACTCTTCACACTCTTCCCCTGCTCCAGCGTGGGGTCCCTCCCAGAGGAGACACTCCTCCACAAACTTCTCCAACATGAGCCCTTCCCACACACTGAAATTTTTCCACAAACTGCTCCAGTGTGGGTCCTTCCCACACAGGGTGCCATCCTTTAGGAGCAGACCACTCCAGCGTGGGTCCCCCATGGGATCACAAGTCCTGCCAGCAAACCTGCTCCAGTGTGGGCTCCTCTCTCCATGGGGCCACAGGTCCTGCCAGGAGCCTCCTCCAGCACAGGCTTCCCATGGGGTCACAGCCTCCTTCAGGCATCCACCTGCTCCAGTGTGGGGTCCTCCATGGGCTGCAGGTGGATATGTGCACCACCATCATCCTCCATGGGCTGCAGGGGGTCAGCCTGCCTTGCCGTGGTTTTCTCCACAGGCTCCAGGGGAATATCTGCTCTGGTGCCTGGAGCATCTCGTCCCCCTCCTTCTGCACTGACCTTGGTATCTGCAGCATTGTTCTCTTACATCTCACTCCTCTCTCTGACTGCAGTTGTCCTTGGTGGTGTGCAGATTTTTTCCCCCCCTTCTTAAATATGCTGTCACAGAGGTGCTACCTCTGTCGGTGATGGGCTCAGCCTTGGCCAGCAGTGGGTCCATCTTGGAGCTGGCTGGTATTGGCTCTATCGGACACAGGGGAAACTTCCAGCAACTTCTCACAGAAGCCACCCACTGCTGTAGCTCCCTCACACAAAACCTTGCCATGCAAACCCCATACACCTTAGCTGACACTGGATAATCCTCATTCCCAATTCTGATAGTCCTGATGAAGCTCTTTTTCAAACCCAGCACTAGCCATGTGGAAGCTTCTTGTCCCAGAAAGACGGAAAGTACTGCCAGGCAGTGAGATGGGAAAGCTTTACCTGCATGGGACAGGGGGGAAGAAGCAGCCTTGTGTCCCCTCTGGTGTGCTGCAAGCCAGGGTGAGCTGAGTTGAAGCCCTCAGACTGCTCCACGAGGTCTCTTGTACTGGCTGCGGTGACACATCAAAGTGCTGAGCAGCTCTCGGCTTCTCTTAGCTGTTCCTTGTCCCTCTTCTCCACCTCTCTGACTTCACCCTACTTTGCCTTCTCGTCCTTCCCCTTTCTCTTCTAGACTTGTTTAAACGTGTTTACTAACCATTTTCTTCTTGCATAACACTTTACTGAAGCATTCTTTAAAAATCCCATTATCTTAATAGCTTGCCTTTTTGTGCTCATTTTCGGTCTTTTCTGTCCTTTTATTTAGTCTTACATGTACCAGCCTGGTCTCTTTGAAGAGAGGGAACAGCCTGCAGCTGAAAAAAAATAACCTGTAACACGGTCAGCTTTCTTCTGGCACCCGCCCAAAGCCTTTAGTGTAACAGGGGAACTGAGCGGTCTCCTCGGATAGGGCAGGCGGACCGGATCCTGGACACGGCTCCCGCGCTCAGCTGTGCTCAAGCGTGCCTCTTAGCTGGGAGAGCTGCTCCACTCTGCTTTCAGCAGAGCAGCAGAAATTGAACAAGGTTTTCATCGTCACTCTATTGGTCCATCCGGACTTAGAGAGGATTGCCAAAATGACAGAGCTTATGAAAGGTGCCAACAGCGTTTTCTCTGATGACCTCTGCAATCCTGGGACAGCTCAAGAAGGCAACATGATTTAATCTGCAGACGAGCGCTATAAGAGGTCCCCAGCACCGTCTGTGCTGCTGCCTGTACGGCTGGCTCAGCGTCTCCCCTGGGGCATTTGTAGCATCCAGCCGCTGGCATCTTCTCCTGGCGGAAGCTCAACCATTTGAAGAGAAGGGGAGGGAAAAAAAATCCCAATCAGGGTGTTTGTACATGCTGTTCCCTGTCTCCTCGCTTGGGCGTTTTGCTGAAGGATTGGGACATCTGCACAACAGGCAGAGCGGCGCCGGCTGGAGCTTACCCTGCTTGGGGCTGGAGTTCCTCCAGCGCTGTGGGGGAGCCCAGCAGCGGGGACAGCATCGCATTATCCGCGGCGTACACAGGCAGACTTGATTAAAATTCAGCGCTAATGGCCTCTGGCATAAACAAGATCCATCATCCCGGGACTTGCAATGGATCTAAAGCCGCTCGCAGCAGCTTGGCAGAGGAATGCAATCGGGAAATGCACGTGAAAATGTGCAAGAAGATCGCGCAGCTCACCAAGGTAAGTCTCGCTGCTGCAGCCTTGCCAGGGAGGTGAGGCTGCCCTGGCCGGGGACAGTGGGGCTGGCTCGGAGCTGCCTCCTCTGATGCCCCTGTCTGTAAGGAGGGAGGGGGAACCGGTCCTCTCTTACAGGCGGTGTCTGAAAACATCGCTGTGCCCAAACTTCCTTTCAAACAATCCCCCGCGGGGTGCCTTTGTGGCTGACGACCGACGTCTCGCACTTAACCGCTCTAATTAGCGTGCAGCTGCAGCGGGGAGAGCTCAAGCTCTGCGAAGGCGTTGGGTTTGCCTCTGTGCTGTTCGGAGGGACTGACGGTATCCGCTTTTTTTCTGAATTACGACGACGTCAATTCATTGCGTTTCATGGGTTCTGGAGTAATGTTGCAAAGCTGCAGTCGAACTGTGGTGCTAAAGTACAGCATTAGTTGTTGTCTTGTACTTAATTGTTCCTGATGTGCGTAAGTAGAGACACTTTAAATGGCATTCGTGAAAGGCAGGAGTTGGAAAAGAGGCAGGACTAAATATTGTAGTAAAACTTAGTCAATACCGAGCTACACTACAAAATATTTTGAACATTTTCCACGCCATGTTAAGAAATAGGAGAAAATCTGTAGGAGGTAGCAGGTTATCTTTTAAGCTATTTTTATGCACCTATTTCCTACCTTTGTTTACTAATCCAGCTTTTACATGTTTGGTAAAGACATTTTAGCAATGAAAAAACACTGACTAAAAACACAGATCAAACAACAGGAAATCATTAAGATGTTCAAGGCAGAATGGCTTACTGGTTACAGTGCCATTATGTATATTGTGTATGAATACACACAAGTGCTACCTATATTTACACATATACTTGCTCTGTTATACTTACTGTACCATACCAATACTTAATTTACCGGTGCTTTGATTGTGTGTTTGTATAATCGTATTTGTACACAATCTTATCCTTTTTGCCTATGAATGCAAACATTACTCTTCAAGGTACATTTTCATTCCATAATAATTGAAAGAAAACTATCAAATAAACATGTTTGTTATTACTATTTTTCACACAGATATGTTTGAGCAGTGAAGTCTGTAAAAATTCTTAGAAAGAAGCACTTTCTGTTTATTGATACCATACCTGATTCCTCAACTACAGTGAAATGTAAATGAAAAATTACTGTAAATTAGATTAAGATGTCCTGATTAATTCCTTTGTTTTCTGTCTGGTACTCACATGCTATCTTTCATCAGTTTTGCACAGTAAGTGAAATTTGTCCCTAAGTATCACTCAAAATAAATCACAGTATTACCTTTTCTAATAGAAAAGCAATCGCTGGGTCTCTATTCTTAGATATGGGTGGGTCTCTATTCTTAGATATGGGTTTCTATTGTTAGATATCTTATACTTCACAGTAACAAAGAGTTGAGGAATCACCAGCTCCTTTCTGGGTGATCCATTTCTCAATGCAGACTTAGAGCATTTTGATGAGATCTGTGCAAAGAAATATCTGTTCAAAATTTTCAGCTCTCAAGCTAAACTCATTTTCTGTAGAGATTTCTGTGCCTTACTTTTTAAATAAAGGGATTCTTTTAAAGGTCTCTCTAAACTCAACTAAATTTTGAAGAAAAAATATCTCATTCCTTTCTGAAAACTCTTAGTTTTAAAGCTTGCCTTTGGGTTGGGGAAGAAAGTTCTATTTTAGCAGCAAAAGGGGGAAAAATCACCCCAGGCTGAAGAATCATGGCAAAATTTTATTGCGGTGGTTTTTATCTAGATGCTTTTGCTAAATTTCTACTGTTACAATGTGGGCTGGATGAGTTTCCTTCTGGATACTTTTCAGTCATCTGAAATAAAGATGATTTAGTCCTAAAGCTCAAAAAAGTACTTCTGAAAAGCAAATAATTCTGTTTTGGAATGCGGCCTTTAGGAACCAATTTTCCCTGCAGTAGTACTACACTTATGGAGAACTCATGGCAGAATGGGAATTTTAACTATAAACTTTCCCTTCTAAGTTCTGGGTAGACTAATACTGTACCAATAGCAAACATCTGAGAAAGCGCAGTCTGAGACCAGATCAGCTGAAAAATGTCTATATGGAAAATTTGTTATAATAATTTTTGGCCTTGGAACTTGGAGAGCTTTCTTTCGAATCACTGTTTTTGTGACTGTATTACACTAGGGATAATTGTAATAAAATCCCTCCTAACTTTAAATTGCCTGTAGTACTTTCCCTTTTTTAACCTAGAATGCAATACTGCTGTCTGTTGTTACACAGCTGCAACTTCCTGTCCCAGTGATGTTAGATTTTCATTGTTGAAGAGATAATGGTCTAATTACTCATCCAGTCCCCACTGTGCCAGGAGACATGAATACAAAATGTTTAAATTAGGTATAGGATACAGAACTTGACTTACGCGCTGTTTGTTTGTTACGCAGTCAGTTGGGGCCTCCTCCCACTCTCAAAGGCAAAGGAGGGGTGTGCAAAGGCATCAACAGCAGAACCAGGTTGGGTGAGGAGGTTGGGTTTCCATTGTTGCACAGATTACATTGTAAGACATGAGTTGGTACAGGGAATCCCCGTAAGTGATCAGGACACAGCGATCCCGACAACTGCTCCCATTCTACTTCCCTGCTATTTCCGCTTTTGGAGAGGTAGAATATAGTAAGTTTTCATAACTTCAGTCATGTATTTTTCTGTTCTCCACCTTTCTGACTATAGCAGCAAAAATACAAACCTTTAAAAATGTTTTGTTTGCTTTGGGCAGCAAGCTACTGCTTTTCGTAGCCCGTTTATCAATATTTTTAGCTGCCTGGCCCTTCTCACAAAGACTGACATTTTCCACTGTCGACATGTACAACATACATTGCTTTTTCATATTGAGCTACCACACTGAGCAAAACCAATGAGCGTATTTGTAATCTCGGGCAGGCTCACTGTTCTGCTCTGCCCTCCTCTTTTCACAAAAGGTGGCCTTTGCATTTCAAGGCAGAAGTGGCCACAGATCCTTGTTTACCATTAGACATCTGTCTGCACACATCTGAAGTACACTAATAAAAATATGGCAAGGTTTTATTATTAATTGTGCAGTTTAGGTTTTTGCTTTTAAAGCCTCAGCTCACAGTGCTGAATGAGTATGTGTGATGTCCAGATTTTGGTTGGAAAAAAAAAATATATAAAAAGGGTATATTAAAAAGTGCAAACTAGAATTTTTTTGTTCCTATGAATGCAGGTAAAAAGATTAAAAGCCCCAGTAAGATTAGTGAGTTTGAATGGGAGCTGTCTAGGCCTTCTGAATTTTTACTTTAAAATCAGAAAATATTGCAGCTATTTCCAGATGAGCTCTGCTTTGATTTATGAACTTCCAGAAATTAAAACAGAAACATTCTGCTTGCAAAAGGGGAATGTCCATCTGTAATTGTCATTCATGTATCAAATCCCACACTTAGTTGGTAGGTACCTTTCTGCAACACTTGCGCATTCAAATTAATAGGGACTTGAAGTTAGTGTATTGTTATGATTGTAACAGAATGCCTGACTTTGTACCAGCAGTTAAGTTTAGACACTGGACCCTTGGCATGCCGTTTAGTGCTTGCCAGTTCTTTGTATTTCTGATCTGTTTAGCAATAACACGGAGTTTAATATGCATGGTTTATAAGACACTTTGGGGGTCACTCCCCGCTGCCTCAAGCTAAGGATTTCTAACATCCATTGGCCGTTACAGGATTTTCATGTGCGAACGGATTCTCAGGACAGTCCTTTTCACTTGAGATAGGGTAGAAATACAACAACTCTTGGAGTGCTGAGGAGAGTGGATCAGCTTTCATCGAAAAGGCAGTTGGGGCAGGGCTGGCGAGAACTAGATACACTGCAGATATCCATGTTATTCAGGCTGCTTTTCAGGCCTCTGCCAGCGGGGCTCGGACCCGCTGTTCTGGACTGCAGTTCAGGAACTAAGCCTAATACGAATAACTAGGATGGTGACATTACCTGATGGTCAGAGAGCTACCTAAGCCACAAAACGATTCTGTTTCCTCCTTAGAGACAAATTCCTGGATATCAGTGGAGGAATGTTTTTGATGAGAATAGATAGTTACCCTCAAATTCATTTTCTGTAGAGGTACATCTGACTTTATATTGGGAATTCGGGAGCCTTGCAAGAAGCACATTTTGAACTGCAGTATTTCTGGTCGAGTGGATTGTTAGTCAAAAAAAAATCAAGCAGTCTGGCAAGAATTTTGTGTATGTCTGTTGGATAACTGTGTCTTACAAAGGAAGAGAGTGCCAATGCAGGGAAAAGTTAATTGCTGGTAAAACACAATTAAGAACCTTTTTTTTCCTTCAGGAGAAAGAAATGTCAAGGGGGAGCAAGTGAGTTCCTCTTCTAGAAGCAGCAACATAGACAGATGTTCCTTAATGACTCTATGTGGAGCAGTTGAAAATGTTACACACTCTGGCTGCTTGTCACCACCTGTCACCAGGAGGTTTATTGCCCCTCAGCACAGTCAGTAAGGTAGAAAATACGAACATTATTTAATAAGCTTCAGTGGAAAATCAGCCAGATAAGCAAACCCAACTCTTGTTAGTTATTTAAGGAAGGATGTCTGGCTTTTGCACAGAAGTGTTTGAGATACATGCTCATATTTAGTTCTGTTACCTTCACTCAAGGGGTGGGAATTTACAGAAGAACTAGCAAGTGGCCTGGTATGTGTGTGTGAGGGCATAGACTGTTTACACCACTCCAGTGTTTTGCAGCACTTCCCTGTTTTATTTACCATTTTTAAAAAGGCTGATAATGTTTAGGAATTAAATACGATCAAATTCTAATGGCTTACTCTGGAAGCACCTATCAGTTGAGCAATTGTAAGGAAGCACTCCAATTGTCTGCTCATGTTTCTAGTTGAAATATGTTGCTTTTTCCACACAGTTTAAGCTAAGTTTATTGACCTTATTTACTGTGATGTGATAACAGTCCTCAGCAACCAATGCTTACAGTGGCTCAGCTGATGTGCAGTTAGTTATTCTGCCAGAGCTCTCCTGTGTGCTTGAGGCTTTTTGATCTCAGTTCTCTAGAGAGGTATTCAGTATTCTACAGAAATGAAGCAAAATGGAACAGCATAAAAGCTAGGATCATGCTTTTGGAGCAACAATATTTTTCCTTTGGGCAAGGAATATAAAAACTGGTTTCCATGTAGGCAAAGAGAAAGAACCTTTTTATAAAGCTGTTTACATTATGTACTAACAAGACTAGCGAAATCAGCTATCAATATCCCCATGTACTTCGCTTGATGATGCATTTCTTTTCGTTATTTTTATGTACAATTTTCTATCAAGATTTCAAAGGTACCATTATTTTTATCTACCAGCTGACAAAAATATGCAGACTAAGATTTCTTAACATATCATCACTATGTTTTCCTTACAGAACTAAAAGGGAACTCCTGGATCATAAAATCCATGTGCAGTGTCATATAATTATGTTGATCAACTAGTCAAAAGCAGTATTAAAACCATTATTTCTATTAGGACGTAACCCAGAATCTTATTATTTGGATGGCTAGAAATTACAACTGAAATTCATTCAAGGTATAAGAAGACTTCTATGCGTTGGAATTACCTTCTTACCATACAAATTTGTCACTGACTGTACCAAGTTTGCAGAAAATCTGACAGCCTTAGTAATCGACAACTGAAAGCTACTTTATAATGGAAATTATATACTAAATTCAAGTCACTTTTTCAAGAAACCTTAGTTAATGTTTATACACAAAATGTTGTATGTTTCATTACTATGCACATTACAGGCAATAGGTTATAAAATATCTAGTGATCCATTAATTGCACAAAAGAAAATTGCGAGGTTATAATTTTTCATGTTTGTGGGAAACTGCGGCAGGTCCGCAGATGCCTTGGCAGAACATGAGGCACTTGACCTCGACCAGATTGTTATGTATCCGTGAAGATGCAGAACTCCCCGGACAGAAGAAAGGTAAACAACTCGCAGGGACTGAAAGAACTCATGAGACCACAAGATAAGGACGTTGGATGAGTTTGGGCAGAGACCAGTGTATGGCTGTGTCCAATGGTTAATTGTGTATGTGCAATAAGCACCAATGACATCAAGGCACGTGTATGCCTAAAGGTATAAAAGCTAGATGTGAAATACAATAAACGGAATGTTGCCTTATGTGTCGTGTCCGTCTTAACAACGACAATTGGTGACCCCGACGTGAGACTCGTAACTGGCCGGTGTGAAGAACCGGGGAGATGGAGCCTGGTAAAGCAGAACAGCGCAGCGGGCAGAGCGGCAAGGACCCGGCTCGTGGCGAATTGTGGGACACCTATCAAGGTGAGCGACCAGGGACTAAGATGAGAGGGAAACTTACTGAAGAAGAGGGCATCGTCCTTTCTGTGTGGCAGCTTGTGCTTAAGAAGCGTGGGGTTAGCCTCCCTGGTTTAAACCTCCGAAAAATGCTCTTATGGGGACGGCGCCAGGGCTGTGAAGCAAGTACGGTGACTGCTTTTAGTGTGCTTGCTTGGGAACAGCTTGGGAAGGACTTGTTTGAAGCTGCCACAAGAGGCTCTAAAGAGGCTGCTGATTTGCTAACAACGTGGAGGCTGCTTCGAGACGCTGTAGTGGACATTAAAAAACAAGATCAAGCCTCTTCGGATGGAGCACGGGCTAGGAGGCATGTAGTACAGGAATCTGTCAAGAATAATCCTGAGGTCGAAGCAAAAAGCACTAGAGCCCCCTTAACCGACCCTCTCCTTCCTCCAGGGATTCGCAGAAAGGGTGGGCGGAAAGCCTGCCACAGTAATAATCATGGAGACCCACCCTCAGGGACTGTGAATAGTCAAGCGGACAGAGAAAAATTGCAGTTTGTTTTGCCCCGTGATCAGACGAGTAAATCCGATTCAGAGGAGCCGCAGCGGGGAGGGGGAGGTGCCGGGGGGGGCGAGCGGAGCTGCCCTGTCCCGTGTCCGCGGAGCCCTGTTGGCCGTGAAAGGGCGCGATCAGTATCTTCCTCCTCATCAGAACCGGCAGTCACTGACGGAGAAACTGATTCTGAGGGCTTGGGAAGTTTGCAGCAACGAATAGAAGCTTTGTCGGTAGCGGGGGGGCCGGCCTGCCAGCCACCACGGCCCCCACCGCCGCACCTTCCTGACACACGGCCGCTGCCGCCAGTAGCCCCAGCACCAGTCGCCCCTTGCGAGCCAGTGAAGTTTTGGCGGCGGGTTAAGGCTCAGGCAGCAGCATCAGGGCCGTGGGATGCGGCTGAGTGCCTAGGTGCCCCCTCCCTCCCTGCTCGCCTAGGTGCCGCACCCGGTGGGCAGCCGGCAGCGTACCCGGGTGTGTTTCGAGACCCGGCCGCTGGTGAGCCCCATGAGCACGCTATGTTTTTGTGGAAAGCGATACGAGTTTTGCAGCGTACAGTGGCACAATCTGGGGTCAATTCACCACCCGCAATGCAGTTATTGTGGTTGTTAAGTATGGAAACTATGGTGCCTTATGATATAGCGCATCTTGCTCGGATTTTGTTCCCGCCTGTGCAGCTGGCTGTTTTTCATTCCACGTGGCGTCAGCTCTGTGATGAGCAAGCTGTACTGAATCTTCAGTACGGGACAAGTGACCCCAGGTATGGGAACGGTGCGGATGTTCTTATGGGCACAGGGCAATACAGTAACCCTCGGCAGCAGGCACGATGGCCTCCGTTAGTGCTGGAGCAGGCGAAAACGCTGGGGATGCAAGCTATTTTACGTACTGCGCAGGTAGCTGAACCACGCAGAAGATACACAACTATCCGGCAGGAGGCAAAGGAACCCTTTTTATCTTTTGTTGAGAAGTTGCAGGCTGCAGTTGAAAAGCAAGTGTTTGACGTTCATTTGCGAGAGTTATTAGTCAAGCAGTTGGCACGAGATAATGCCAACGCCGACTGCCAGAAAATAATAGAGGCTTTGCCCGGGGATCCCACTTTGGAAGCTATGGTTTCTGCTTGCGCGAAAGTGGGCACTCTGGAGCATAAAATGGCTGTTATGGCAGCTACGAAGGCGCAGATGATAAAGTGTTACAGCTGTGGGCAGGCCGGGTATGTAAAGCAAGGGTGCCCGGCAAAAAAGCAACGAGTTCGGAAGTCAGAGGCTGCTGCTACAGCGGTACGGTGCCATAGATGTGGCAAGGGTGGGCATTGTGCACAGCAATGTCACTCCAGGTTCACGTAAACGGCCAACTGTTGCGGCAGCCGGGAAACGGGAAGAGGAGCGCGAGGGGGCGTGCAGCAATACAAGTGCCCTGCGGTCCTGGCAATCGCTTTGCAGGCGCTGTGCCTGGGAACAGTTTGATAACAGCCACGGGGATGCGCCTGGGCTGGCCGATGGCCAGGGCATTGCGCTGCTGTGCTGACAGGCTGGAGCTCCTGTGTGCGCTCTAGTCAAAGGGATTGAGAGCCAAAAGTCAGCAGAAACTCCTCTAATCGGTATCCTTAGCGTGAACCACCTCATTATAATATGAAAACCACACCTCCAGTGCTAAAAACTGCCCCTCCCCAGATAAAGACCCCTACTCACTGAACATGTGTAGTGAATTTAGGAGATACCGTGTTTTAAGTGTGAATATGTACAGGTTATGCTGATGAATGTATGAATATGCATAAGTTGGCCTAATAAATGTAAACTAACTCTAACTCTGGGCATGCACGACAGGAGGAGTGATCCCCCGTGCATCCAGCGCTGCGACAAAGAATGCCTGCTTTCTAAAACTCCAAAACGAG
>VWZZ01002005.1:892-13527 GCA_013399095.1 Psophia crepitans | reverse complement strand
AAGCTGTGGCTGCCCCTGGCTCCCTGGCAGTGCCCAAGGCCAGGTTGGATGGGGCTTTGGGCAGCCTGGGCTGGTGGGGGGTGTCCCTGCCCGTGGCGGGGGGGTTGGAACCAGATGATCCCTTTACCATCCCTTCCAGCCCAAACCACTCTGTGATAGCCCCGCCTTGGGGCTGGACAGGGCTCGGAGCCTCCGCGATCACGGGGGGTGGCCCCGTTTTGAGGGGGCAGAGGGACCTTGCTGGCAGGGAGGAACAAGCAGACAGGGCCCAGGAATTCACCCCACAGAACCGAGGCCTGGCAGAGCGCTCGGCTCGCGTTTACCACCTCCTGTCAGCTCCAGGCGGCGCCGGCAGGAGCGGGGGGCTGGTACCCAGCGGAGAACGAGGTCGCAGCCTGGGAACAGCCTGGGAACAAGGGAGCGGCGACACCACGTTCCCAAAAGCAGATTTAAATAAACCTGCGACTTCCCCTCCGGTTTACGCGACGGCCCGTGATCGCGTTCACGTCTCGACAGAGTTTCTGAAAGCAAAGCCTGTGCGGTTGGTGCAGCGGGAAGGTGCTAACGCAGGATGTTAACGCCAGCAGGGCGCAGCCCCAGCCCCCCCGGGCACGGGGGCACGCGGCTCCCAGCCCCTCCGGCGGGCAGCTCGCCCGCCCGGCCCCAGTCACGGCTTTCCTGCTGCAGTTCATTACTACGCCATGAAACTGCAATAACTCTGCACACGTTTCGGATGATCTCGGGTTTATTTTAATCTGTTTTATTCCAAATGAAGCTGGATTTACCCAGAGGGTACTGAGCTACCAGCGCACGGCCGCAGCTCTGCCAGCGTAGGAACGCAGACCCTGAAGGGACTGGGGGGGGACAAAGCCACGTGGAGAAGGCAGCTCTGCTCAGGCAGCAGCGTCCCACGGGTGAGGGGCTACCAGAGCCACCCCGACCTCTGGGAGACAGCGACACACGGAGCCCTCGCAGTGCCGAGAGGCGCGGGAGGGCTGGAGCCTACTCGCAAGAGCGGAGCTCACAGGAAAGCCCCGTCCAACAGCCCTTCTGCTGGGCAGGAAGAGGAGGGAGGAGAGGAAGCAGCAGCTCCTCGAGCACACCCTCCGCCCCGAGCGCCTGCACGAGCTGCCGCAGCATCCACCAAACCACCCGGCAGCGCGGCGTGCTGGGAGCGGGGCTGAGCTCTGTCCATCCTCCGAGCTACGCCTGGCGGCAGGAGAGGGGAGCCGGGCTCCCAGCAGCCAGGAAAACAGCTCGGCTCTGCGGCAGGGGGGAAGCAGCGAGGGTGAACCAAGCGCGACGCCGTAAGCAAGGGACAGATTGTGGCAGAGCTGCTGCCTTGGGACACGGTCGCGGGTACGTGGCTGCGTCGAGCTTCGGTACCAAGAAGGGAGTGAGGGACGGAAGGGTGAGGGAAACCTGTCCCTGCAGAAGCTGACCCCCTCCTCCCCGAGCCCAGCACACCCCCCAAACCCCATTTCCACCAGAGCTCACACAACCGCAGACTTTCACCCCCGGCGCCGCTTCCTTACTCGTGCCGTCGCCTCAAGCCGTTCGCAGGAAAGCGAAGGACCCGCCGAGCTCACCTAACGCACGCGCTGCGTGCGGCGCCCGTCGTCTCATCGAGGCACCCCCAAGCCTGCAGCTGCAATCGGAGGCTTTCAGCAGCCACAGTCAGCGCTCCGACGGACACCTACCTGAACCGGCTCCTCCAGGACCCCGCTGCAGATGGGGCATATAAGGTCTTCATCAACGTCCCCCTGGAAACGTGCTACATCATACCCCATCGCTCATCACCGATGCCAGAACCCTGCGGAGGGAAAAGGGAGAGCGGTCAGGAGCAGCGCAGCATCCCGTGCCGGCGCGCAGAGCAGGTCCTGGCCCTCCCAGCGTCCCGGGTGCCAGATTTCTGCCCCCCCCCGACCTCGCAGCGCGGCCGGCTGAGGCAGCCGCGGGCACGGCCGGAGCCCCCAGGCAGCGCTGCACAGAGCGTGTGTGTGTGGGGAGGGGGGGGGCAGCCTCAGCCCCCCTCGCGTGGGCCGAACTGCTGCTCCGTCTCGACGCGCCGCTGGCGTCGCCTCTGCCCGGCGCACGTTGTTACCAATCCTGCCACAATTGTTCTGCTTGCTGGTTTGTTGGGACTGGTTTTGCACGGTGCTGGTTGGTTTGTGGAGGAGAGGACAGCACAGGGGGCACCTCCACCCGTGGGCTGAGAGCGGCGGGACGCGTGCCAGGGACGGTTCCTGGGCGCAGCCAGATGCCCGCCAGCCTCGCCACGGCGGCCGCCGAGGAACCAGCTCCTTCCTGGGTGCTCCGGCGCCTGGACGAGGGGTCCCCACGACTCGCCAGAGCTGCGGGGGCTGCTGCTCCCAGCACGGAGGGCGCGCAGCCCCGAGAGCAGCCCCGCAGGCACCACGTCCCCGTCTGTCCCCTGCTGAGGACAGCATTCCCAGTAACTCCGGTCACCAACTTCCCAGGCTGCCTGCCAGCGGCCGACCTTGAGCCCTGCCCCGGCGCACCGGCAGTTGCCGGTTCCTCTTTGCTCGTCCCTAGAGAGCCGGCTCTTCCTCCCCCCTTCTCACCAACATCAAAGTCGGTGACAAACCGCCACACGGATTCCCCCGACTCCAGATAACGGAGTCGCCACCCCCAACGCAAACCGGCGCCAGGAGGGACGGGAGGTGCGCAAGGGCACGTGGAGGCCGCGCGAAACCGCCCTCCACGCGGTGAGAAGACGGCGGCACGGCAGGACTCCCAGCGGCTGCCTGCTCTGGAGGGCAGGGAGAGCTCGCCCTGCTGCTGCTCCGCAGCCAGACGTGGCCACCCAGCCACGCCGAGCTCCTGCAGGACGCCACGCTGCCGCTGAAAGAGCTTCGGCTCCAGACAGAGCCAGCGAGCAGAGCTGGACGCGGACAGCACCGCGCCTGCACAGCCAGAGCCGCGAGGGAGGGACGGAGAGGGAGGCTGTCGGCAGCGCGGTCGCGTCGTGGTCGGCCCTCGGGACCCTCCCCAGGTCAAAGGGCAGCAGGGAGGGACTGGAATCAACTCACTGGACACGGTGGAAGTCAGAGGATCAAACAGCTCCACGTGCTGCCTTGCTTCCACAGAGCAGGCAGAGACAAAAGACTCCTCGGATGGAGGCCGGGGTGGGGGAAGTCCCGTGGCGGAGTTTGCAATGCAGATAACGTGATTAACGGCTGCAGGGAGAACGAGAACGGATCTCCCGGGCAGCCAGGGCCGGTTCCTCCTAAACCTTCCCGTGCCGTTGGACAGATGCTGCTCTCTGCTGGGAAGGAACCCAAACTCCTTCCCAGCCCTTTACGAGCCACGGGCACGGCAAGTCTCAGCACCCCCGACACATTTACATTGGGTTCAAACCAACTGGAAGGGCAAACGCGGCTGTGGGAGACCCAGCGCAGCCTGCTGAGCACCCCCCAGCCTTCGAGGCGCTTCGCTCCGCAGCTGGGACCGCTCTTGACCTGCTCGGGTGCCGATTCGTGCCCTGGCACCTTAGCGTGCCTCTGAATCCAGGAGCAGCTCCGCATCGCCTGCCCTCTCCTCCTCGGCAGACAGCGCCTGCCCCGGCACGGCTATCGAGGCGGAACCGCGCTGGGCGCTGCTGCTTCCGAGCCGCGCTCCCCAGCAACTCCGCCTTGGCTTTTCCTTCCAAATCCCAGCCTCATCCTTCCAACAACCACCTTCAGATCCAGTGAGGAAAGAGCCGAGCGGAGGGCAAGGCACGAGGGCCGCGCGCCAGCCTCGCCACGCGCCGAACAGAAGCCACAGCAAAACTTCCGCCAGGGAAAATTTTAGCGCCTGCACGAGCCCGAATTCTTCGCGCTCCTCGAGCCCAGCCGTCTCCCCGCCTGCCAGAGACCGTCCGCGCGGCCCCGCCGGCACGCTGAAGCGAGGAGCGTCCCGGCTGCTGTCGCGAAGCGGAAACGGGAGATCCGAAAGCGCGTCCGAACGCTGGAGGGAGACGGCGCTGGCAACCCCATCTCCCTCCTGCCGGATCCAGGGTGAATTAACGACCTGGCCCCGCGGGATGCTGGATACGCTCACTGCTCCCCGGGCTCAGCAGCCTGCAGGACGGCCCCAAAGAAGGTACCGCAGAGCCAGCCCTCCTCGCGCAGCGTTACCCAGCAGGAGCGATGAGTCACGGGCTGCAGGGACCCGTCACGTGCTGAACCGAAGCGCAAAGCGCCTCGAAAACACCTTCCCTGGAAGGGCCGGCAGCGGCGCTCGGACACCGGCGTGAAGTTTGTGCCAAACCATCGGCAACGGGGGGCAGGACATCGTGGGGGGAGGGAAGGCTGGGCCCCGACAAACCCGCTGTTGCAGGAGATCACTCCTGCAGCAAACAGCACCCGCCCCCTGTGATTATAGGTGACGGAACCCAACGAGCTTCCCCATCCTGCCCTCTCCAAACACGCGGCTCCCTGACCCCAGCACCACCGGCCGCCCTCGGGCTGGGCAGGGAGAGGGGACGGGTCGCACAGATTACAGGCCACTCGCAGAACTGGGCTTTAGCCCAAATTACAGAGAAAACCCGGGACAAGTCGCTTCTCCCCCCCTTCCCCTGTCATCGCGCTCCTGCCTGTCTCTGAGATTGTCATCTTCCTGGCCTGGGGACTTCCAGTGCCTGCACCGGCTCCGAAGGAGAGATCTACAGAGCAACAAGGGCTTGGTGGTATCAGACAGGATCAGTAATTAACAAGTCAAAAGCACTTTGAGTTCCTACCCTTCCCCAAAGCCTCCTCAGCATCCACCAGCCCAGACAAAGGTTCCTAACAAGCCCTTGGGGAAGTAGAGGAGAGCAAGAGGAAGGCAACAACGCACCCCCGGCCCTGAGCCTGCCGCATCCCGCAGGATCTCCCAGCTCCCCTCCCAGAGGGGCCAGCACCTCGCCCTGAACTCCAGCTCGTGCTGCTCTTCCATCCTCCCCACAAACCCGCCGTATAAACAGGCAACGACAACACCTACGAGCGAAGGCAGCGCGTCACCGTGAGCTCCCCCCGCTCTGCTCGCGGGACGTTCATTCCTCCATACCCGGTGCATTACAGTTTTGCTCCAGATCTCGGGCAAAAAAGGGGTTTCTCTTGGTTGTCTGGCATGAGCTTACCTCTGCCCGTCAAACGGCAGCGCAGGATTGCGGCGAGCGAGGCCGGGGCTCTCCGACCCAAACCGTATCCGCTCATCTGGCGTGTCAGCAGCAACCGTACAGATAAAATTTCCACGTCTGCCAGCGTGATAACCGCCTGTTCCTGCCCCCAGAGGAAAATTCAGTTGCTGAGAATTTAATTATTTTTTTTTTTCTGTTGACAAAAGGAAAATTAATGGCTTAAAAAAGCTCCCCCTCCTCCTTGGGGAAAAAAATAAAGCCTGCATGGGAGCCCGTGGATTTGTCCCACGGCCCCCCAGAGCACATGTGAACGTGTTCCCTCCTTTCTGCCACAATACGTTCGAGCCGCTGGATCCCAGACGCTCCGGCTGAGCCAAGCTTTCTGCTTGCTCAACCGCTCCAGGCACCGTCTGCGAAACAAGCCAGCAGCCCCGGCTCCGGAGGAGCTCCCCGCTCCACCGGCGCAGGGAGGCTGACTCACCCGCGGCTCGCAGGTTGTACTCCCACTCACGCAGCTCTGCGCGGCCGACGGCTGTCCCGGGCTACGAGCACTGCTGGG
This sequence comes from Psophia crepitans, assembly GCA_013399095.1. Taxonomy (NCBI): domain Eukaryota; kingdom Metazoa; phylum Chordata; class Aves; order Gruiformes; family Psophiidae; genus Psophia; species Psophia crepitans. The sequence goes on along the minus strand of VWZZ01002005.1, from coordinate 7,843 downwards.
CCAGGATTCAGAGCGACCTGGAAAGGGCCTGGCCCTCAGCAGCTCCACTGAGGCATCTGCCACGAGATCTCCCCGGCACCGTTGGACGCGGGGCAGGAGCAGACGCCTCCACTTGCGCCACGCCGTCGGGAGACACCGACTCCCGGGAGCTGACGAGCAGGGACGGGCGCGGAGGCAGACAGCAGCACTGGAAGGGAAGCGAGTTTCACCCCAGGAAACGAGGTGCTGGCTGCAGAACCACCCCGGAGCCCGAGGTCCGGGAGGCACCGACCCACCGCAGAGCGGGGCCGAGCGGAACAGCCGACCGGGACGACTCCGCACGCGCGCTCGAGCTCAGGAGACAAGGCAGCCTGGTCCGAGGCGAACGATGAACGACAACAGCGAGAACAAAGCGATGGTGGGAGCGGAGCCAGCCCCTACCTATTAAATACACGGCAAAAAGAATACGCCTGGGAAAAATCAAGCACAAAGCCAAGGAGGGGGACAAAGAGCAGCGACCACGCCAGGGCCTTGTGTTCAGACGCGGAGGTGTCCGGCTCCTCCCCGGGGACACCGGCCCCGGGGCTGCGCCGCCTGCCCTCCTTTCAGCAGCAGAGCCGCACGGCCAGGCCCGCGGCCGAGCCACCGCCGGGTGCCGGCGGTCCAGAGCAGCCCATCCCTCCTTTGGAAATCCAGGAGAGCAGACAGAATCCCTTAAAAAAAAAAAAATTAAAACCAAACCAACCAAACCAAACCTCATTAGCCTGTGCTGGAAGCCTCCAGCGTCAGGCTTTGCCTGGTTCGCAGGGAATAAAGACACCATTTTCTCATTATTTCCAGTGAAAGCGTTGCCAACAGATACCGGAGCCGCGCTGCAGCTGGGGGAGCTCAGGAGAAACCTGTTCTGTGAGCAACGGCGTTTTTAATAATCTTCCCTAATTTCATCAGCTTCGCAAGCCAAAAGAAATAGAATGAAAACCCCAAAGCAAGGCGGGGGGGGCGGGGGGAGGAAAGGCAGAGAAAACCCCACACGGGCGCGAGAGGGGCTGTTCCGCAGCGGCCGCAGCCCGGCCCGGGACGCCAGCAGCCTCGCTGCTGTGCGCTGTGTGTGTTCTGGGGCACCGCGCTTCGTCGCCTCGGTTTCCCCGCTGCAAGTAGATACGTCTCCGGGGGGGGGGCTGCGCCGTTTCTGAATTGGCCTCGCTGCCGCTGGGAAGTTTCCAGGGCTGGGGGAAATGTGACCCAGAAGCTTAAAGAAGTCAAGTTGTGCAGCAATCGGGTCTCCGTTGGTTTGAGGTGGCCTCTGCGCCCAGCAGCCACACCGAGGAACGAGGCTGCCGGGGGGACAGCAGAAGGCCGGGGACACCCCGTCACCAAGCCTGGGTGACGATGCGTCTGCGCTCGCTGCGGCCCACGACATCCCCCGGCACCTGAAGGCTGCGTGTTTCAGAGCAGCCACGGTGTTGAGAGCAGTGCCCGGCCCAGGGCCGCCCTGCTCCGGGTCAGAGCCACCCGGCAGCCGCGGGGTGCTGGGGACGCGTCAGCCAGCCTTGGCAACAGCCCCCAGCGCCACCCAAGAAAGGACGAACGGCCCGAAAGTGAAGATCAATGAGGACAACCCTGAAGCCGAACCCGCAGCGCAACGTAAAGCTGGCTGAAAGCCCCTGACCTACCTGTCCAGCGACCCGGTTTCTAAACCACGCAGCACAGCGGGACGGGCACGAGCCCAGCGCACGCTGCGCGCGCCTGGCTGGAGCGACCTCCCCACGCTGCCGGGAACCCGAGCGGGCGGCCGGGCCGAGCAGGAACCCAAACTAGGAGCTCCCCGCTCAGACACAGGCGCCACGAGGATCCAACGGCAAGGAAGAGCTGGCACAGCGCGTGTCCCGGAACCTCTCCAGCAACGAAAACGCCAGCAGCGCGGGTCCGGCTGCCGAACCCCCACAGCTTCTCCACGCGGGCGGACGGGAGTTACGCAGCGGCGCGTTACGGAAAGGTGAAGGCGGCAAGAAGCGCCAGCGCCGAGTTTCACGGGATACAGGCTGGGCCCAGCCACCTTCCCCTACCGCCTTCTCCCGGCTGCACAGGGCTCGGGCCGCTCCGCCGAGCCGCAGGAGCCCTGGCCAGAGCGTTCCGAGCGCATTACAGCCTTGACTCCTGGCAGACCCTTCCGCTCCTCACCTCGGCGTTTCTGGTACAAAATTACCCCCTGCGCCCACCCGCTGCTTGGCAGAGCGGATCTGAACTCAAACCGGTGGCGCCGGAACCGAGCGGGGTCCGGAGCCCACGCGGCGCGGGCGACCCCCGGCCCAGCCGCACGCGGAGTCTCTTGCTCGGCGCTGCCGGTGAGGTCTGGAGAGGCAACTCGGCGGCCGCAGGACGGGCTCCGTGGCATCGCCCTGCTTCTTCCTTTGTTCCTTCCCCACCAACAAAAAATAATCGATCAGACACTCAAACAGCCTCAGCCGAAACGTGCCTCTCGCACTCGCCTCCCGCGTCGATACCCAGGGCCTCTAATTGCTGGTGCAGGAAGCAGACAGCAATTCACAGTAATTTACGCTCCGCTGGCAGGAAAAGCCAGCGAGGCGAATCCTAACAGCAGCTCCGGTTTCGGGGAAGAGCCCCGCAAGGCTCCGCGCTCTGCGATCCAGCGGCGCTGCTCGCTCCGCGGCACCAACCGGTTAAAACCCTGCGCGGGGAGGGGCCCAGCACCGGAGCCGCGCCGCAGGCTCGAGGGGAACAGCGATCGCCGACGGATTTACCCGGCGCTAACTGGGATCTCGATTCTCGCCGACGGATCCTTCAGAGGGTTCTCGCCCGCTTGGACGCAAGGGCTGAGCTAACGCACCCGTTTCGGCGCCACGGCGAGGGCGGTTCGCTCGTTCCTTCTCCGAACGGCGTTTCCTTCGGCAGGAACCAAACCCGAGGGACGCGGCGTGCTCGCTGCAGCCCAAACCACCGACAGCCCCCACGCCTCGAACTTTCCCTGCGTGGAGGTGATGCTTCGCAGTGTCTTAAGCAGTTAGCGGAGACTTGGGGAACGACCGACTCTAATCCCCAAAGTTTTAGTACACGCTATTCTGATTCAAGAAGCCACAGGCAAAACACATGAAAATATTACTCATTATTTGCTAATTAAAGCTAAAAGCATTAGGAGTACAAATCTGACAGCTCCTCCCACAAAGATTTCCTCCTCCAGCGCTGATCTCCTGTTTGACACCGGCGAGCAAAGCCTCCCAAAGGGAAAAAAAATTCAACTAAACTCCTCCCCCCTTTTTCTAAAGAGCCTTCCGCAAATCAAGGCGGCGTTCGCCCGAGGACGCGCAGGCAAACGAGATCAGGAGGGAAGCGGGGCCGAACAATCCTTCTCGTTGTATAATAGGAGGAAAACACCTCAATCGCGAGGCCCTGCCCACGTTCCGGGCCCCGTTCCGCAGCTGCTGGAAGGACAAACAACAATTTGAAGAGCTCCTACTGCTTAACCCCGGCAGGAGCAGGCGAGAGGGCTCGGCCGCCCAGCCAGGCTGCGCTGGGACGCTCTCCCAGGATCACTAAAGCCCGGCTTATAGTCCTGGGAGCACCTAGAGGCGTCCTGCCTCGCGCTGGCGGCACCTCGACAGCCCGCGGCCTGAGACGACGCTGCCGGTACCAGCGCGGCACGGCCAGCGCCCGCCGGCGGGACCCGAACTCAGCCTGTTTTCCGGGCTTTTAATCCCTTGAAAGGGTCGAGGCGGAAGAGGCTGGGGGCAGGAGAGCTTGCCGTGGAAATCAGCCCCCCCCCGCCCCGAGACAGGAAAGCAAAACAATAAATACAAAAAAAAAAAAAGTCTTTGGGAAGTTTCTGGAGGCGGCTGCTGAAAGCGGAGCAGGATCAAACCACCCTCCCCTTCCGCCAGCGAGGAGCGCGGCAACGGCTGCCGAGATCCTACGCGGGGCCGACGAAACGCGCGGTCCGAGCGTCGCGGCTGACCGGGAGCCTCCGCCTCGCAGCGGAGGGGAAGGCGGTTCGCAGGGGGCTCCGGCGCGGCAACGACTTCTGGGGGACGAAGAACAAAAATCAGGCGCTGTCAGGGAACGTCGAGGCCCTGCTCTTCCCGGAGACGCGCCGACAGGGCGGGCTGAGCCAGAGCCGCCGCCCTCCCGTACTCTGTCGGGATCAAACCCTTCCACAGCTCCGGAGCTCGCTGCGCAGTGCTGCCAAGGGGCTCTGTCCCCTCGGGGGGGGCAGAAATAACGCCAAACCCCCCCGAGATGTGCGGTGCCCCGGGGCCGGCTGGAGAAGGCTCCAAGGGCAGCGCCGCTTCCGTCTCGGGGAAGGAAATTTTGCGGCAGATTTCCACAGGCGGCACTGCACCCCTGCAGGGCCCCTCCCGCGGGAGGGGGACGCTCTGCTTCATGGGGCTACACCCAGGGTGAGCCCCTGCCTGCGGCTGCACACGGGGGGCTGCCACCCATCGCACCCCCCCTGCCCCACGGGGGGCTGCCACCCATCGCACCCCCCCCGCCCCACGCGGGGCTGCCACCCATCGCACCCCCGTCCCGGCACACGGGGGGCTGCCACCCATCACACCCAGAACAGGGGCCACGCTTGGTCTGGGCATCGCAAACAGCCGCAGCCCCCCGAGCCCCCCTGCCCCCCCTCCAAGGCGGGGGCAGAAATGCACATTCCGGGTTCTGCTTCTGCTCCCAGCTCCGAACGTTCTTCCCGCTCGCTGCGTTTCAACGCCGCAGTCTCCCCGCTTCCCTTCAGCTCTGTGCGCAGCAGCTCCTGCCTCCCAGGAACGGGGGCGGGGGGGTCAGGCGTNGGGGGGGTCAGGCGTCAAACGGGGTCCTGGCTCCCGCTAAAAGCTGCTCAGGCCCCCGCCTGCCCCCCCCGAGCCCCAACACATCTGGCAAAGCCCGGAGCTCCCGCAGGAATGCGGCGCAGCACGCTGCCGCAGCGCGTCCACGGGCAGACGCGGCGACACCAGAGGAAGACGTTGGCACCAAGAGCCCGGAGGCAGGAACCCGGCCCCAGCCTAATTCGGGGATCCTGCCCCTGCCTCATCCACAGCGGCCCCGGCAGGCTCGGGCCCTGCGCCCACGAGGAGCGGTTTATCCGGAGAGCGCTCGCGGCTGCACAGGAGGCGGCGAGGGTCTGCGAGGCGGGTTTCCCTCCGGGAGATAAGCGGAACAAACCGCTTGTCAGCGGCCGGGGCCGCGCTGGAATTCCAGAGCGTGGCTTTACCCGGCTCCGCCGAGCCTTTTATTCCCTGTTCTGCTTCTTACGGTGTCAAGGCACCGAGAGAACGAAGAGCTGCAGCCTGACGTGAAGCTGGTTTATGGTCGGGGTGTTCCCCCCGCCCCTCGAAGCGGCAGACGTAAGGCACCGCCAGCAGAACGTCTGACGACACACACACACACTCGGGCACAAAAAGCGTCATCCCGCGCCGCTGCTCCGGCGGTCGCCCACCCCCTCCCAGCTCTACCCGCTGCGCCAGGCGTGGAAGCGACACCTCGGCCCGGAGGGAACCGACCGGGGGCAGAGGGGGGTTCCCCGGAGCCCCGGGCAGAGTCCAGCCCTGCACCGAGGCGGCTCAGCACCCTGCGGGTCTCCACGCTCCCGCTCAGACCCCTCTTCGACTACCGGCACCCCGAGCGAGCCCAGACCGGCTGCCACACGGAAACCACGACACGAGAAGACCACCGAGCCTCCTGCCTTCCACCTAACGCACTGGGACGCGAGGGGACCTCTTCAGACCGGGTGAATAACCCCGTCCTCGCAGCGGGGCGGCGCGGAGCCCGGTGAGGAGTGTTTCCCGTCGCGGGGAGCCCACACCAGCGGTCGGCCCGTCACCGAAGGGACCCATCAGCGAGGAAATGCGGGCAGAGACCGCCCGAGCGGCGCCTCCAGCCGTCTCCGCAGGCTTTTTGCGAAGCCTTTCCAGGACTCTGGAGTCGCGGGCGGGTTTTGTTAACAAAGCGCTTTCCCTGCGAGTCACGGGGAACCTCGCGCTCTCCAGAGCGCTCTGGGAATTCCAGCGTCTGCCCTTCTCCTTCCAGAGCACCCAGAGGAATAGGAGGCGCAGAAATCAGGCAGGGGCAGTTCCTAAGCCAGTTTGGCAGGACTTCCTCTAAACCTCTGAGATTTAAGGGAGATCCCACCGTTTCCCTGCAGACGTTGGTTTGCACCAAAGGTTCTTTAAGGGCCGTAAAGCAGGAGCCGCGTCCTTCCGCGCGGGCGCAGAACGGCGGCCTGCGATCTCCACACCGCGGAGAGCAAAAAGGTTTTCAGACAAACACGACTCAGAGTTATTGGCAGCGGCCAACCGAAAGCCCCCAAAGTCTATGTAAAGCCAGAGCCTGGAAGGCTGCGGATCCAACTCCACGTGCGTGGAGGAAGGACTGAAAACTCACCCCCCACACGCGGAGGTTCGAGGCAGCGGATTTACCTTCCGTGGCAGAATTCCTCCCCAGGTCGCGACGAGGTAGGGCCGGGCTGGGTTCACTCTTTGCAGGGCGACGCTCCCTATGGCCCATCTTCTCCCCTTCCTCTTCTACGGCTCGAAACGTCGCTCCCGGAGGGCCGAGCGCCGCTGCCACGCAGGAGTCATGAGGTCAGGCGGCGCAGATCTAGTCGCAGGGGAGGAAATACAACAAGGAGGAAAGATGAGCCTGGCAGGAACGGAGGGGGGAAGCTGCGCCCTGCCCGGACGCAGGCACCCCTCTTCCTGCCCAGGAAGCTGCGAGCTTCAGCCGTGCAGCAGAGGAACCCCATGACCCCCCCGGAAAGCCGGGTAACCCGGGCAGAAAGCGGGGAGCGCCCGCAACGCCAGCCCCGCGCCGCGTGCCTCCCATCCGCGCTCCCGGGGGGACGAGGCTCTGAAACCGGTCGGGAGAACAGAGAACCGCCGCCTCCGCCCGTCCCTCGACTCCCAGCCGCATCACACCCCTCCACCTGGGGCTCTTTATTATTATTTTTCAATTTAAATC
>VWZZ01002003.1:104107-123898 GCA_013399095.1 Psophia crepitans | reverse complement strand
AGATGATGGAGAGTGGCTCGGCAATCACATCCGCCAGCTCCATCAGCACCCTCGGGTGGATCCCATCCGGCCCCATGGAATTGTGGCAGTCCAGGTGGAGCAGTAGTTCTCTGTTTTGACCTGAATCATGGGTGGTTTATTCTGCTCCCTGTCCCAGACTTCCAGGTCCAGAGGCTGAGTACCCCGAGGACAACTGGTCTGACTACTGAAGACAGATGTAAAGGCTGCATTGAGAATCTCAGCCTTTTCCTTATCCTCAGTAGCCAAGTTCCCCAACGCATCCAGTAAAGGATGGAGATTCTCCTTGACCCTCCTCTTACTGTTAACATATTTGTAGAAACATTTTTTGTTATCTTTTACTACCGTGGCCAGGTTGAGCTCATGTGGGGCTTTAGCCTTCCTGATTTTTCCCCTGCATATGTCAGCAACTTCCTTGTACTCCCTTGTACTTTGTACATATTAACAAGGCCAATGTCTATGCTCTTGGGAAGATACAGTCATTGCAATCAGGGTCATTATAACATCAATAAACTGAAAAGAATTAAATTGCTTTTGATCAAGACTACCTATTCTCAATCAGTTGCCTGCTGAATCTGACAGTCATATAACCTAAGCAACAGATTCAGAGATCCCAGCATCTGCCAAATCAGCAGGATGAAGAAGATACATTCTGGTGTCTTGAAAGCAAAATACATCTCTCTGATCAGAAAGCAAAGGGAAAAAATGATTGCAAATTCTCTTCCTTTGTACTTTTCAGCATGAAGTGTCTCAGAGGAAAAACATTTTCTTTGAGAAGTAATTTAAACCAATTCTTGGCACATTAGTACTGCTGGTTTTGCTGGTGAATGGTCTCCTGATCTTATGTTCTTGGGGTGGGTTTTTTTGAACAATTTAATTGCTTATATTGTTTGGGTTGAGTTTTTTGGGGTTTTGGTTTTTTTTTTCCTACTAGACAATGTCTTGAATATAGCAGATAATGAAGGCACCTTATTCCTGGACCAAAAGAATCTCATATGTGGAGGAGAAACCTTTTACTTCTTGGACTACATTTATCTTTAGATTCATACATTAAAAAAATTCCTGGGGACAGATTCTGCCACTGTTCTCCAGCTGAGTCACGCCTTTATAAGTAACGCCACTGCACAGAATGGCTTTTCTTTTAGGGTAAAGATTTTTCTTTACCTGCAAAGGTAAAGAAGGATTTTTCTTTTTTCCTGCAAAAATCACATTGTTTTTCCTCCTCTTCTCAAGTGAAAGGAGAAAAAAAGAAGGCATCATTTAGTAACAAAACACATTTCCAGTTTATCTGAAGAGCTCTGGATAAAGACACTCATGGGCCTACGTCCTAACAAATGTTTAGATAAATAGTATCTTTGCAGCAGTTTACTTGATCAAAGCACAAACCTAGCTAGGTTAACAGCCGCTGCAAATGATAGTAGTTACTATTCCCTAATCTGCAACACAGCACAGAATACAACAGGTTGATAACCTGCAAATAGCTTCAGTTCCTTCCTCTGCCACTGACTGAGGGAGTGATTTTGAGGAATTCGCTTGCTCTTTCTGTACCTCAGTTTGTCACCTGTCAAGTAGGAATCATGGCATTTAGCTTCCAATATAAATCGCTAACATGAAAGTGATGCATGATGGAGCAGTATTTGCTGTGCCATCCGTTCCTGCAGTACCACAGACGAGTACCTTGCAGTTACTCACTTAGTTGCACAATGTAGGTATGTTTCTTGCAGTAACTCCTGCTGCATTCCTCATATTAAATACACAGCAACAGGATGCCTCTTACTTCTATGTACTTGCCAGTGACTGTACCCTCTTGGTCTTCAACCATTCTTCCACTCCTTTTTCATAGTAACTTTGTGGTAATCTACTCTGTGCTGGACAAAAATATCTGAGGAGGATTCATTTGGGGCAAGAGAAATTCAAATGTCTCAGCGTTCTCCTGAACACCTAAAAGATTACATTCTTTGTTCATAAATCATCTTATCCTAAGGACTACGGCACAGCTGGACTCGTGGGCTCAAGTGGTGTATCATGATGGGTGTTGGCAACTGACGGGCTTTTTATTTCCTTGATTTCAATAAAAAACCCCACTGTTGTGATCTCATTAAGCGACTTTGTAACACAACAGCTTGATGCTTTAGTGTCTGCTTCTCAGTCACTCGGAATTACAATTCCCTTTAAAAGAAATCCTGCTGAAATCAATGGCTTCTCAAAGATTAAGGTATCATTCATCCTGTTTAACAGTGACAGAATTATGTAAGGTATCTTTAATTTGACCGAATCCTGACGGTATTCTTCAGAAGACCTTAGATGCTTCGCTGGATCTGAGTATGACTGAATAGGAACAGTCGAAAGATGAATGAGTAGGAATTTCTGAACCCAATATATTTAGAACAAACCTTCACTACAGGACTGGTCTGTCAATTTTGAGCCTTACGCCATGTAGTATAGCCCCTTTAAAACCACTACTCTTTGTATTTAATATTAATCCCAGATTATAAAACGAAACATACATCTTTCCAACAGCCTGTTGAAAACCCCTAGTTCCACTGGAAATATTTCGCATAATGTGCTCCAGAGCTACACCATAATGGAAAATAGAGCTGTAAGCTATACTGCTAGACAAACCGATGAGCCTGTGTGACCGGACTGGGAATGGAAACAGCACCAGTATACCTTGGGAATGGATGTGAAAAGCTATGTCAGCTGTGTAAGCAGGGACTGATTGTCCTTCCTACACCATGACACACACTGCATTTAATGTGCCTGTTCCTCTTGAGCCTCATGAGCTGGTCCCAAATTTAAGACCCATAAAGGATTAATCAGGCTTATACCCAGGACCTGTCAGAACATTTCTATATGCTTGTGTAGTGAGAACAACTCCATCAAAACCACCCTGTATAGAGAATAGTCTGTGCCCTTTCAAGAAATCAAGGGCAACAGGGATGCTTATGTATTTGGATGATCAGAACATACTAAGTTTTTTCCAAATTTTCAGAATCACAGGATTGGTTTAAAAGGTATGACACTTTATATGAAAATACATATATAGGATTGGTTTTCTGCCTAGCGATTTTCCAAATCTTTGCTTCTTCATTTTTGACCCACCATCTTAGAACCAGGAAATCTGCTTTATTTTTAAAAAAATACTAAATTTCACACGATTTAGGAGTGAGGCTTTAGAGAAATCCCTGCCAAATACTGTATGTTGACAACTCCACAAAAGCTTTTGTTTTGGGTCTTCTGCTCCAGAGCAGCTTCAGTTTTGCTTTTCATACATTTATCCAGCACATTCAAAATGAAATTGAATCCTTTCTTCTAAATACATATATTATCCTCAACCAGGGGAAACGGAAACATGATGTTTGAAAGAAATTCAAGTATCATGTGATTAGACTCAATTTACTACATTCATCAAATGCAATCTTCGTTTTCAGCTGTAAACCCAGTTCTGCTGGTATCCAGCAGTAGTTCCACAAGTATATGCTCTGCATTAAAACATATATATATACTTGCATACATCTGTATGTCCAGGGTTTCAGTACATTGGACCAAATTCTGCCTTGAAGTCAGTGGAGTAGAATTCAACAGAACTTCCTAGGAATATACATAGAGTAGGTAAAAGTAGATCCACCACTGCTGCATAACCTACTTCCTTCTCATTCTTTTAATTGATTTTCCTCCCATTTGGCCTCATTCTTAAAGTCTTTGGCAGGTTAAGAGTTAGGCATATTATTTGGAAACAACTTGTATTTACTGATCCTCATTCACTGTATAAATTACACAATGCAGTCATGTGAGGTAAAAGAAGGATTTTTGCTAATATCTTACTTAAACACTAATTAACAAGCAAGTTCTAAAGATACAGTCACCTTTATCACTCGTGTGCTTTCAAAACGTTTTAAAACTTGGATGGAGCACACAATCTTCTATCCCCTTCTGAACAACTAATATACAAGGCAATTTTACCTTGAAATTTATTGGAATGCCGCCAAACCTATTATTTACAGGACTCTGTAGTTGCATAAATAAAGTGTCAACTAACTGAATATACTAGGCATACAAAGCAATACAGAAAGCCATCTGTAATTAAGAGGCATAAAAAGAGTTCCAATATCTTGTTAGGGGAAAATGATAGGTACAACTGCGATTTCAAATAACTCTCCCAGTAAAGAGAAGTGCAGAAACATATAGAAAACCCAGAGCATTAGTTTTCAGTATAGATCTAATTAAATTTAGCCATAGCAATGAATTACAATAGATTAGTTTATGTCTCATAGCAACAATTGTATTTTTCTTCGTACTCAGCAAATTTAGTCTTTTTGCAGATCTTTTGCTCACCCTGGTGCAAATTTCTTGTATTTGACACTGTTTCCTATCTCACCACTGATCTTTGGCTTTTGTTTTGCACCTACCAAAAAACTACACTCCTCTGCCACCTACTGCTTTAAAGAAGTATATTTTGTATCAACTGCCAGTTCTTGCTGGCGTGTGTTCAACAGAACAGATGAGGACTGCGCAAAAACCTTTTATTAAAACTTCCTTGCTAAATGAGAGAATGAAGAGAAATTTGATTTATCAACCTCTATGGATATCTATTTTATCACTGTTAGAGATCACCTCTACCTCTAAAGATCTCTGTATAATACAAAATCATTTAGCAACTTGCATTCTTATATTTTAGGACATTACATCATCCTAGTCCTTTCTAAAATGTAAATCAAAGTATTTTTTACATAAAATCCTTATAGATTAAAAAGATAATAAAATATAGCATGTATTTAATCATATGAAATTTTCAGACAAAAAAGAACATCTTTTTCTAGCAGGTTTCCAACGTTTCAAAGTGAAATTCCCCTGAGGCATTTAATTTTTGGTTTTAAATGGATTCTGGAGTACAACATTTGTAACAACCAGCTTGCTTTTTGTTAGACTTAATTTACATTGTTTTGAAAAGATACGTTTATATATTAACACTATTGCAATTTATATTTCTTTCAAAATTACATATAAACAGGGTTTATTTCAAGTAACAGGCTATGCCACATGTTTTAGAGGAATTCTGGATTTTTTTTTTTTATTTTCTTTTTTTTAATGTAATGGAGCTTCGTATTGTCAGTGTTAATAAAACAAAGCTATGAAAGTGACCTTTCCTTTACTCTTCTTTTGAAGGAAAAGCCATTCAAACTAAACTGTCCTGATTCTCACTGATGATAATTTCTTTTTTTTGAAAATTAACTGGTACTATATCAATTGCATATGTGAATCTTCAATATTTGTCAGTTGTTTCTAATTTTTCTTTTATTGACGGTGAATACCAGATATTTTAATGACTTTTCTTCCCACACTACTCAGAAACCACTGTAAAACATTATCAAGCAGCTTCTCGTCTGGATTGCACAAATGCAGTACTAACACAAGCAGTATGGCTGTGAAATAAATCATTACCTCACCGTGACCTGGCAAGTATCTTAAAAAAAGTCTAGTGTCGACACAGCCTAACTTCACCCGTGTTTCACAAGAACTCTATCTGTAAAGCATCTTCATTGCTTCACTGATCCTATAATTCAATAGACTAATGCAATATACTGCCAATTATAATTATTACTCCATTAACATAAACCACGTCCTTCCTCTTGTTTAGAGAAAAAGTCCTTTTTTTTAAAATAAATAATATCTCTGCATTTCTGAGGAAATAACCCATGACTCACAACATTCCAGGATAACTTATTTCTCTACAGAACCTTTGTCAAAAATATAAATACATAACGAGCAACTAAGACAGGAAGGTATAATTGGTTCTACAAAAAAGAAACAAAAAAAATCCACCTCTCCCTAAAATATATGTTTTATTGCTTGGCTAATCTCACCTCCAGTATGTCAGTCTCATCCCATGCAGCTCTGTCAAAAGTAAGCCTTCCAGTCTGCATCCTGCTTGCCACCTTTCATTGGCTTCTGTTCTGAGTAAGTGAAAATCAGGTGCTACTGGAATAAATCCTGTTTGGACAAATCGAAAAGAACTTACGTTGTTTGCTTGGATACTGTCAGCTAAACGGCAGCAATTTACACGTATCAGCTTTCATTATTCCCTTAGACTATGGAGGAAAACGTAACATCTCCGCTAACATCTGTTCCTACCAGCTGCGTTTCAGAACATGGAATCCAGAGCGAGGAAAGCAGAACTGAAGCATTACAGCACACATGAGCCCACCCCTTAAGCCGGTATAATTGGCTCAGCCACGTACAAACGAAGGCTCTTCTGGAAAGCGTGGTCCTATGCCCTCCACTTTCACACTCCTACTGTCCATGTTGGCACTGTTCTCACCAACACGAGCCAAGCTACAGGGAGGTACTCACTAAAAACCAAACTCTAGAAAGCCACGGAACAGCTCTCTGTCAGCACAGCTCCCTCGCACCAGGGCAGGAGTAGATACACTCAAGTGCCAAGGAAAGAGCAGAAAGGAAACACAGCAGAAAGGAAACACAGCAAGGAAACCTAGCCAGGGTTAAGGGCAGGCTTGCATTTTTTGGCAGCAAACAGCTATTAGACTGGCTGAGCCATAACGTCAAAGAGTACAGGTTGTATATTGAAATCCCAGCCTAAAACAGTTTCAATCTTAAATGCAATGGTGCTACTGTGTGGCTAAAACTGAAGTGAAAATGCACAGCTAGGTGCTGTATGTAACTGCACCACTCAAGGGTACCAATGGACAGCAGAGGGCAGAGCTGCCCCCTCTCTGCAGAAGACTCAGGACCGGACATGACATTTCAATTTGTGATTTCAGTCAAGAAACCTAGTGCACTTTGAGGGGAAAAAAAGGCTCTCCATATCCCTTTAACACAGAAAATTATTTTGTGTACTGACAACAGCAAGAAACACTTAACTTTCAGTCCAGTAAAGAAAAAAGTGCAAATACTACACAGCAGCCGCTGTTCCAAAACCAGGAATATCACCGAGCTTCTCAAACCGCAGCATTGCGGAGATGCCCAGGCAGATTCCGTTAAGAGCTAAATAACTATACCCTTCCTTGTAAATATCCTTTGTATCTAGTCAACATTGGGTTTGCATCTTTTTTCCCCCTGCAAAACAGCAGCAGCCAAAACCAGAAAGCAGATGTCCCTGGGAAACGTAACATACTTTATTTTACATCTGTGAATGTTTTCCCTTTGTTAAAAAAAATGTTATTTACAAAACCAGCATAGAACATTAGCATACAAATTATTCAGCGTACTGTACACAGATACAGTCAACAATTTAAGAGAAATCAATATCTATGATGTATCACTGAGAAGCATTTCCCACTGCATGCTGTAGAAACACCACCTGACTGCAAAATCACACGGTGTGACATGCAATTTAAGCAGGCTTCTGAAAAGTTGATTGGTTTTCTGAGTGAACAAAATGAGGAAAACGTTCTTGAAAATCATCATCTTTCTTGCTGCAGCAACTGTTTTTGTTAGCTTTAGTTCTACAGCATCAATTTTGAACAAACCAAGACGGACGCTTCCTGGCTCTTTCAATGATCCGCTTGCCTTCGTCTTTTTCCGTGGGCTTTTCTCCATCATAAAGGACAACAGTCTCTACAGTTGGAGCATTAAGTGGCCCTCCTTCCTTTTTACGTATTTCCATCCGTATCAATCGAGTTTCTGCTTTGACCTTTGCATAACAATAGCCACAAAGGACATGTTTCTGTTTCAAGTTTCCACACTCAGGACAGAGGTCTATGTTCGTCTAAAAGAGACAGGGGGAAATTGGAAATTTAGTAATTTGAACAGCAGCAAAAAAAGAAACAGGGAACAATCACAAACTATTAAAATGTTAAATGAAAAACTAGAGAAATTCAATAGCCTTTTCAAAATTTATTCTTCTATATAAAGTAATTTTTCTGTAAGGTACTGCTACATCAAATGCTTACTACTAAAAATAGCCTATGAGGTCAGTACCTAAATCATTACATCTGTTGACGTATGGAAGACTAGTAGTGACCTACCAACTCAATTAGATGCACAGACGGTACAAACCTTTTCCATTTACACTAGCTGCTTAGCTAAAATTCACATTTGGTTGGCTTGCACCTAAACTATCACTGTTTATTTAACCACAGACTACTGCCACACATGATGAATGTACCTGTTAAAAAGTATTCTGAGGACTGTAATGTCTTTTAAGCTTATTTATAAACAAATTCCAGAAAGCTTGTGCAGCCAGTATTGACCACTGGAATGATTCTCTAAAATAAGTGAAATGAAAAATGATTGGCATCAATCTTACTCCAGCACGCTTGTTTGCCATTAACAGAATTACGTGCAGTGAGTAAGGTGCCAAGCCTGTGGAAATTCGGTGATTACCTTCACTTTTATCAGCTTTTGGGGATTTCTTCGCCTGCAGCGGTTCACTTCAATGGTGCGCCTTTTCTTTGGCGCTGCCATCCACAGGATGCTATCTAACAAGCTCGACGCCTCATTACTTTCGCCAGTGTCCTCTGCCGGTTGTGGAGAAAAAGCTGGAGCTTGGACAGCTAACGCTGGCCCTGAAGGAAAAAGGCAAGGTACGTCATTGCACTCTGCCCCCATTTCTGCGTGCAGCCGGGGAAATGGGACATGTACGCTACTGCCACCCCACAGAGGTGAGAGCGGCCGGGGCGCCTCCCGCCCCGCTCCCTCCCCGCGCCCCCAGTGCTGCGCGACCTCCTGCTCCAGTCCTCTCCCTCAGCAGCTCAACGGTAAAAGTAAGGCCCGCAGCGCCGATGCCGCCCTCTCCTTCAGCCGAGAAGAGAACAGACCAGTACCTACCCCAGGGCGGGCTCTGCCCCCCAGAAAAACCCTGCAAGAGCCCGCGCTCCAGCCGCCCCCAGCAGCGCTGAAGGAGAGTGCGAAGCCGCGGCAACGGAGGGAAGACCACCACCAGAGCCGCCATACCACCCCACAGCCCCGCCAAGGCCTCAGCGGACGGGACAGCGGCCGCTCGCCTCAGGGCATGCGCGCCCGCCACTGAGCCTTCTGGGAAACCGAGTGCCCTGAGCACTTCAAGGCATAACGGGGACGGAGACCGGGACTTCAACTCCCAGCAGGCCTCTCGCTGCCGGGAGGGCGGGGCGGCGAAAGGGGAGCTCGGGGACTTCAACTCCCAGCATGCCTCACCGCGCCCCTCTTCGCCAATCGCGTCCCTCGCTGGCCCGGCGCTACTTCCCGGCACGCTCTGTTATACCCTGCCTCTTCGCCAATCAGCGCTCTAGCTGTGTCCTCGCGCAGAAAGCGGGAGGAGCGAGTGCGCCTGCGCGGTGGGAGCTGGCGAGGGGAGTGCAGGGGTTTGGTCCAAGATGGCGGAGCGCGGCTACAGCTTCTCCCTCACCACCTTCAGGTACCCGCGGGGAGAGGGCTGCAGGCCTGGGCTCTCGGCGGGTAGGCCGGCGGGCGAGGGGGAGGAAGGTGTACAGCCTACACGGAGCGGTCTTCCGGCGGCGGGGCAGGACGGAGTGGGGAACTTTGCAGAGTCATCGCGTCCTCGGCTGGTCCGTGGAGCCGGGCCTGCGAGCGCGGGAGGGCAGCGGCGGCTGGAGCCGGGCAGAAGGGGCGGGCGTGGGGAAAGTGACGGGGATCAGGCGGCTTTTCCTTGGGCTGAGGGGGCGCGTAGCTGCCGGGAGTCTCAGTGAGCTAAGCGGCTGCAGGCGCGGCCGGGGACAGAAGCGGGGGGTGAGGAAACAGTCCCGGGTCCCACCGGATCGCTGTCGCTGCTCTCGGGCGGGGGCAGTGGCTGCTTGTATCGTGTCCCGTTGCTGTAAGTTGGAGTCACCGCGGGGCCAGCCTAAGGTCTGTCTCATCGCTGGTAGTGCCTTACAGCGAGTCCTGCGCTTAGGAGACTTAGGGTCCCCGCACGCTTCAGGCTGGGTAGTGACTCTGAGGTGGTTGGAAATGCGGGATGATAGCTGAGCTGCGGTATCCTGAATGAAAAGAAGCTTTCAGATGAGTTTTAAATATTTTATTCCTGCTGCGCTTCGCAGACAGTGCCCGGCTTGCGCTTTGTGTTGTGCGTAGCGTAGATGTGGGATGATTGCATGCACGGAGTGGATACGCTGTCGGAGTGGTATCTGTTAGAGCGTTGCCCTAATACATAGACTTAAGGTTAATTCAGAGGAAATGAAATTACTTTCCGTTCTTTTTTTGATGAAGCTATTAAGGTATCCAGCATTATGTTATACGTAGAAAAAGAAAAACCAAATGCAAGAATTTTTGTGCTGCTTTTGGTAAGGCGCCCTGTTAATCTCAGAGGAGAGTAACGCTGTGTGGTTGCAAAGTAGGTTACAAAGGCTTGTTGGAGTTAAGGAAAAGAAGCAGTTCACAATATAAAACTAGGAAAAGAATCTTTGTAATGGATGGCTGCAGCCAAACATGCCTGCTTTACTGAAGTGGGTTAAATTCTTTGTTAGCTGTTGGCAATGGTTTCCTAAGACAGTTACAAACTTTATACTGTACAGAAGCACTGCATGCTCTGAAACTTGAAGCCATTTGATTTTATACTCACACAGAAGAGAATACAGCTACTTATGCTTTCCTCCTTCACCTGTTCCTTTTAGTGAGAATTATTTATTTTACTTTGTGCTTACTTTTAAAATATTTTGCTGAGGTTCTGTGCATTTTAATTGCTTGCACAGGAAACTTGTTCTAGTTTGCTGGTATTTTTAATGGAGCTGGAATTATTACTTGGTCACCTTTACATGCTGTTTACATTATTCACAATTTTATTATTATTCAAATTATTATTCAAGTTATTAATTAAAAATAATTATATACAGTTAATTTACAGTAATTGATTATTGCTCGCTTTGCTTTTCTAACTTCTCTAGGCATGGAGTTATGTAATTTTCTATTTTACTTCTGCATGTATTAAAACAGCAGCGTCTGAAATAGAGAATAGATCCCACTTGGAAAATAATTTATCCATTGAGTGACTGGCTTTGTGCTGCCCTTTTCCCTGGGGATGGACCCCTTGATCCCCCTTGTTCTGGATGCATTACTTTGTCAGCCTGACCCCTGCTGCTCTGTTCTGATGATTCTGTGTTTGTTACCAGAACAAGGCGGGGTCATTAAAACAAAATGCAGGAATACATGGGGATGGAATGGGAGCTGCTTCTGTCTTGTGCCATTGACCTGATGTGTGCTTATCTGTCAAAAAGAGTAGCAGTGTTTTGCTCGTACCTTTCAGCAGTGAGCATCAGTGTCCTGAAAACTTTTGCAAACGATGTGTATAATGCCATTTCAGTAGAGAATCATGACACACTGAAGATTTTTCCACTGAGTCAAAAACTTGTTTAAAATGGTGTAAGGTTGGAGAACAGACTTGCCCTCTTTCATCTGCATCCCAGTCACTGCTCCCTATCCGAGACACATTAACTTTCGTCAGAGTTGTAGGCAGGTGCTGTGTGAGCATCCCAGTAGCACTGTGCAGCAGTGAGTTCTGTGCTGAACCAGCCCAGGTCTTTTACAAGCTGTTACGAATTTTCAGACTCATGTGGTTTGTTTGGGTTTGGTTTTTTTTTTTAATTCTGATTAGATTATGCCAATGCTTGGTCTAAAGTGGTTTAAAAAAGCAGGTTAGCATCAGATTGTTGTAGGAAAGATTTGAGCATATCACAATTATGTTAGGCTTATTTTTGTGTTTTCTTTTTTAGTCCTTCTGGAAAACTTGTTCAGATTGAATATGCTTTGGCTGCCGTGGCTGCAGGAGCTCCATCGGTTGGGATTAAAGGTATGTGCAGAACATAACGACTTTAGTGAAGGATACAGGATTCTGAGTATCATTTGAGAGAAGATAGTTTGGACTATGTACCAGGTCTTGCTTCATCTTGCATTCTACTACATATTTTGTTTGTCTTTCAGTGGATTTTCACATGTTTTAGTGGATTTAGTATTTCCTTTTTTTTTTTTCTGCAACTCAGTATTTTTCTTATAAAGAAGGAAGGGAGCATAGAGTTCCATGCTAGGAGAATTGCTTGGGTGGTTTTGGAGACACTCAGCTGGTAGAAGTAGACATCTTCATTTTTGAGTGTTCCTGTCCCTTAAGTAAATAACTCCAGCTGTGTGTCCATATATATATATATAAATGACACACAAAGTTACTGGAACTGCTCAATTTTTATGTGCTTCAGAATCTTAGGAATGGGATTATGGGGCTGTGTGACTACTTAAAATGAGAAATGATGTGTTGGATGGATTCATGAAAGTATCTCTGTTTAACGTGATTGTAAACGTGAAGGGTTTTTAAAAAATGGAGGAGGGAAATTCTTTACAGTCTGACAAACCTGTTCTGTTTTGACTGCTTTCCAGAATTTTAGTTTATTATAATAAAAAAAATCTTGTTCTTTTTCAGCTGCAAATGGAGTGGTGTTGGCAACTGAGAAGAAGCAGAAATCTATTCTTTATGATGAAAGGAGTGTCCACAAAGTAGAACCAATTACCAAACATATAGGTTTAGTGTACAGCGGTATGGGTCCAGATTACAGGTATTAAAAGCATTTTGTTTGGTCGCCATTTAGACGCATTTTCATACAAAAAATGTAAGAAACAGAAACCAATAGCAATTAGCTGTTTCTTGCTAAGCATACAGTATAATATTATGTTGTATTACGGTGTATCTGAAATGCACTTCAAATTTTACTTAATACATTCAATACCTTGTCAAATAACCCTCTGTCTAAAGAATGAGCAGGGAACGCACAGCAGTGTAATTTTACCTTAGTTTCAGTTTAAGTATTTCAACGATTACTCAGTTGATAAATATAACTCAGCACAGCCTATGTTTTCTTACACTGGTGTGATGCCAGATGTGTAACTCCACAGCATAGTATTTATTATGAGTTTTCAGTTCTAGTTGTAACAACTAGTTGGAATTTCTTTGATATACTGATTTTGTCTTTGTTTTTAGAGTACTTGTGCACAGAGCTCGGAAGCTGGCCCAGCAATATTACTTGGTTTATCATGAGCCCATTCCAACAGCTCAGCTAGTACAGAGAATTGCTTCTGTGATGCAGGAGTACACGCAATCTGGGTATGTGGTTTTCTGAATTTTGAAGTCGCTCAGCAAGATTATGTTGTGTAAGCATAAGGAATAACAACTACCTGGTGATGCAATTTTTTGCGTCAAAAAGGCAGTCAGTCTTTCAATGGGGAATGTCCACAGAAAGTGGGCCGGGGGAGGAGCACTGACCAGCAGCGGGTGAGATGGGGTCTTCATAGCTTGCGAACAAACACGTCAGAGAAGGCAATGTAACTTTGTTTTTATACTGTTGGTTGACCAACAGTATTCCTGGTCACAGCTCTGGGCTGGTGGGAAGCATTTTGGGGAAAGGTTAATGCATCCAAAAGAATTTGGTCATCACTGGTTTTCGCTAAATAGATTTCTTGTATCAACTGTGGGGTTTTTTCTTTGTCTGTAGTGGTGTTCGTCCGTTTGGTGTCTCACTGCTAATATGTGGCTGGAATGAAGGGCGGCCGTATTTATTTCAGTCAGATCCATCTGTAAGTATCTTATGTTTGTAAATTCAACTGCCTTTATAAAATATCTGAAACTTTATATGTGCTCATGAAATCTCTCTGTCATGAGAAGAAGAATGCGGAGCTAGAGCCGAAGATTTCTTAACGTAACTGCAGAAGTCTGAATGAGCGGATTTGGGTAGGTGCTTGGAGCAGGCCTGGATCGTTCTGTGCCTACATGCTCCTGCAGTGCTTGAGGGATGGCAGCTGTTTTTGAGGGAGATCACCACCTGTTTTCATCCCTTCCCACCTAGTTGGTAGTGACAGATAAAGTGGCATTCTGCATCAGGTACCAGGAAAAAAAAAATTGACTGCTTATGATTCTCAAATAGTTGTGCCCTAAACAGGATGGAAGTTAGGCCAAAATCTCTTGCATTGTGAAATATAATGCATACGCTTTAGAAGTTAATGACGGTGGTTAATTTAAGTGAGTTTTTGCATTGCACTTCTTAAAAACTACCTTTTTATGCATGTGTGACTGGTAACACTTTACATCAAATGAAAAATGTGGTCACAGTAGGGATTGTTGATAAGCTTCAGAAATTTGAATTGCTACCTGATGCTCAAATGTAAAAAGCAAAATGCAGATGCCTTGTGTAAGGCAGTTTGAGGCGTAGAACTGCTGATGGGTGGTTGTCGTGCCGGGGGAGAGAATAGAAGTGATGGCTAAATATCCTATTAGTAGCTAAGATAAATCAGATGGATGGTTTGCAACAAGTTGTTTACATAATCTTTAAAAAGAATGTATGGAGTGAACCTCAGGAGAGATCTGACCATATTCATTCTCAAGGGCAAAAGCACTATTTCTGTTTAAGGAATCCCAAATAAAAACTATGCTAATGACTTCATAAATTAATCTTTCAAAGCAGTGGGAGTATGAAAATAGGTGTGGCCCTAAATAAATGTTGGTACATTTTCACAGCATATGTTTCCACATCAAATCAGTCTGAATGTGATCTGGAGTAGACTCCTATATTCTCAGAACATTCAGCATTTTCATAATGGCTTCTTTACTTTCTAGCAAGTACTTGAATACATCATGTTTGACTGAGTTACGCAAAACAATTAAATAGATTGTTGCTTTTACAGGGAGCTTACTTTGCGTGGAAAGCAACAGCAATGGGAAAAAATTACGTCAATGGGAAAACATTCCTTGAGAAAAGGTAATGTAATTGATACTTGTCTGAAAGGGTACTGTCTGTTTTGTTCAGGTTCCATGTGGAACAGCCAAACAAAAAATGCAAGCTTTTAGATTATCAGAACAAACTTTAAAATACATAAGAGATGATGCTTCCAGTTTGTTTATTTACACGTGCACAGGAAATTTGCTATATTTAAACTCCAACTTTTGAGTTTATGGAGAATTATTTCAGTGCAATAAACATTATATTCAACATATTTACAGAAATTCTTCTATACAGCTTCAGTAGGAAAAGGAGTGTTTTTTGTTGTTTTTTTTTACAAATAATAACCTGGACTGTTAATATCGCAGTACTCACAATATTTCTGTGACAAGTAGGAAGATTTTAGTAGTGTTTGGATTTTTAGTGAGCCTAAGATTATTGGGGTTTGGAAAGATCTTCGTCCCTTGCTGAAATATGTGAACTTCTGTTTACAGATACAATGAAGATTTGGAGCTGGAAGATGCCATTCACACAGCTATCTTAACACTAAAGGTTAGCAAAATATTTAGTAAGTTTCTTACTGTTAATGACATCATTGATATGATTTACTGAACTGTGTTTTCTTTAATAGGAGAGCTTTGAAGGGCAAATGACAGAAGACAACATTGAAGTTGGCATCTGTAATGAAGCTGGTTTTAGGAGGCTCACTCCAACTGAGGTTAAGGACTACTTGGCTGCAATAGCCTAGTAGGGAGAAAGCAAGACTGTGTGATTCACACAAAGGTCTTTTTAATTTTGGCTACTTAAATGTTTTTGTTTGCAGTTTTTGCATACTTATTTCTACATGGTTTGTCCAACAGATTTTTTAAATATCATGGGTGCAGATGCAACAGTCCTAATATTGTAATACATGGAATCTTATTACAGGTAATTCTTTCCCTTGATACGTGAAATCTTTGTACACAAAATACTGTACAAGAGGTAAAGTTATAATGGCAGCTTGAAAAAGGCTAAAGAATAAAATTTGAAGGCCACTGTTTTGGGGGAAGGTGTCTGTGTCTCTTTTTAATCCTAGCTTGTTTATCTGCATAAAGCTGAGATTTCAGTATCTTTATTGTTGAGGAAACAGAATTTGCCACATCCATATCAGCCATGATGAACTCACGTTAGAACTTTAAAGATTTTAAATTTTGAGTGGACAAGATAATTTTTTCACTTTGGAATGTTGTTTAAATGTTAAGTAACTTCCAAAAATGGTTTTATGTGGTGTAAAAGATCATGTACCTTCAGAAAGAGGGAGAACAGTCTTCCATTTCGGGTGTGAACTGTGATCTACTTGAGCATCTCTGTTCTTGGCCCTCTTGGTCTTTGTGTCTCAAGAACGTGTTTTTTATTACTTGGGTCATTTTTGTGGCCCTAGAAATTGCACTTTTTCAACCCTGAAATATTGTTAGAAATAATGGAAGTAATAACTCATACTGAAAACTAAATCCATTTATCACCATCAATAAAAATCAACAGAATTCACAAGCAAGATGAGAACATGTAATGGAATTACTTTATCCCTCGAATTGTGCTGAAGTATTTTCCAACTTACAAGATAACTAAAGGTGCAGTAATGAAAAGAGCACTTGATTTATGCATCACCACTTTTTACAGGTGCAGAACTAGATGCTTTATTATCATGTGTGGGTGTCTGTATCGATAACGTGTTACATGTGTAGAGTCCTTCAGGTTATATAGAAACACAGAATTTACCTCAAAAGACCCAGGATAACTATATGTACTTTTATCAGCAGAAATAATGTGGTCTGCAGCCATTTAAGTTACCGTTTGCAGATTATATTTTTTTTTTCACATTATTCTGATTGTTAAAATGTTGATAATGAACTGAGAGCAACAGCTGCATCACTCTGCTTGTACCTAAGGCTACTGAGCACGTATGGCACCAGCCTGACAGGTGACATGTTAGTCAGCCATAACGAATGAAGGAAATACAAAGTATGAGTTAGTCTGCAGAAAGTAGTGTATAACCCAATTGATCTGTTCTTTCCAATGTCTGTCTTCTGATGTTTTGTGTTATCATTAGGTAAATAAGCATGCCATAAATGAAGTTTTATTTCCTAATGTCAGAAATAAAAGCTGTGTCCAAATGGTTCATTAAGACTTAGTCCAGATCACTTTTTGAGTATTTTATTCTGGAAACCAATCCATGCTCTGATTCTTCTAGAGAAAATGAACAACTAGGGACAAACTGGAGACTTTATGTTGCTCGATCTTTACGCTTTCAGAATCATTTGGAAAAGTAAAATGCTGCTTGAATATTCATACACATCCAGTCAGTTTTTAATGCTATATAAATATTTAAAGGAATTTTGTATATGAAAAAATGCAGCTAGGTACATCAGAAAATGTGTAGCATGAACTGTCGTAGCTTAGTTGCCTCCTCTACTAGAAACAGATTAGTGAAGAACACACTACGGAAGGTAGTTGAAACCAAAACGGCTTCAAATAAATTACACTCTCACTTTCCAGATGGTGACAATGGGGCAAACAAAAAAATGTTTTAAGGTTTGGAGGGTGTAGTTTGATGGGGTTTGGTTTTTGGGTTGGTTTGGTTGGTTGGTTTTTAATAATTAAATCTCTAGAATTTTATTAATTTTTTACAGGTGTGAAGTGACAAAAACCCTATGGTACCTTCCATCTTTTCCTGTGGTTTAATGATTTCAATGTAGTAACTGTTCTGTGCATTCTACAGAAACTATCGTGGTCCGAGTAAGCAAAGTGCTGCCTTTCAGATACCTGGTAATTGGTACAAACGTCGAGGGGGGTTTTCCCCACTTCCCCCCAGCCTGTTAGGAGGACAGCCAGCCATTACCACATGGGGCAGTTGTACTGAAGTGCATACGTCCTGGTTTCAGCTGGTATAGTTAATGGTGTGGGGCTGTGTTTTCAGTTTGTGCTGGAAACAGTATTGACAACACAGAGATGTTCTGGTTACTGCTGAGCAGTGCTCTCACAGAGCCAAGGCCTTGTCTGCTTCTCACCCCACCCCACCAGCGAGTAGGCTGGGGGTGCACAAGGAGTTGGGAGGGGACAGACAGGACAGCTGACCCCAACTGACCAAAGGGGTATCCCATAGCATATGGCGTCATGTTCAGCATATAAGGGACTGGGGGAACAGGAGGGAAGAGGGGGCAGAGGCAGAATTTGGAGTGATGTCATTTGTTGATTAAGTTAATGTTATGCGTGACGAACCCCTGCCTGCCATGGGGAGTGGTGAATGAATTCCTTGTCTCACTTCGCTTGTGCACACGGCTTTTGCTTCACTCATTAAACTGTCTGTATCTGCACCCATGAGTTTTCTCACTTTTACCCTTCTGATGAGGCTGTATGGTGCTTAGTTGCCGCTGGGGCAAAACTGTAACAGCATACTTCAGAAGTGTTGCTGGTTTTACTTCATGTTGTTACGGACCAGCACTGTAAATGGGCGGCAGCATGAAGTTAGTATGTTTGTCCGCTGTTCTGAATGTCCTCTTGTACCTGGTTGCCGCACCCAGTGCTTTTTAGGAATGTAAACTGTTTGGTAAAATAATGTGCAGTTTCATTATTATTAAATAGTGGCATGTTTTGAGAGTAAAATTGTGCCTTGAAAAAGATGAGAATGCCATCGCTAGGCTATTGCCGCACCATATATTAGTACGTAGTTGTCTTTTATGGCAAAGAGCTTCAAAATGATGATCAGTTGTAATTTTCCTTTGAGGGGACTTTCCCTTAGGAATGCTTTCCTCAGGCTGTTTGCCTGAGGTATGCACTCAGAGCCCCATGTCATCGTTTCTATGGTAATGTTTGATTGCTGCTTAGTGAAACACAGGGTAGATGTGTATGGTCTCGTCAGTGCTATTCCTTTTGGTGAGCCACCAAAGCCGGTAGTTGAGAGACTGTTTTTACACTGTTAAGAACCAAGTCCCAAAGCTCCCTGATAATACTTAAACCCTGCAGAGAATGGGAGTTTGTGGGACTTGGTGTAATTTAGAAAGAATATACATAATATTTTGAATTCAGGTTTTATCTAGAGTATTAAATTTTCTTGGTGGTAGGCTGATAGACCTTGGTATTATGCTGTTCTAATGGGGAAGGTAGCGAGATTTGGAGTGCGGCATTTTTTTTAAACTGCATAATCCTACATTGAAGAAAATCGTTGCCATACTCGGATGGCTGCATGTCTAGAATAGTTACTACATTTTACCTAGTATTTAAAGGGAACCTTTAAATTGCAGGGAACTAATTCACACTTTTTTTCCATTCAAAATCCTTGGAATTTAAGGAAATAGTAATCTGGAGATGTATTTCTCAAATACTAAAATCACTTCAGAAGTGAGAGATACTAGTGCACTGAAGTAGCAAATTATGGTGGTTGTGGTCATTTTCAAAAAGTGCCATTAATTTTTTTTAGTTCTATATTAGCTTTGTTAATATCTTGTACAACAACTCACTGCATAAAGTGGGGTCAAGGGGGAATAAAGTGGATAAACACTTGCGAGAGATGACAAACTACGAGCTTGATGACTTAAGCTGATTATGAAGTATGACTTTGCTTCATTTACCTTGCTCCTCACGCAGCCATCTGAAAGAAGACAGTGGTCACTTAAAGTAGGTAATGTTCCTGATCTACATGTCCTGGAAGATGATCTGCTCTGAGGAACGCGGGTAGTGTGACAGCTCCAGAACAGGTAATTTCCTTGCGCTTAATTTAACTCGCAGGACGGGGACCTGAGAACAGTATCGCTGTTTCACAGGGTCACGGCTGCAAGTAGGCTGCAGCGTGACAGGAGACGGAGGTGCAGTAAGCCCCTTGCAGCTCGCTTTGGCTTACTGTTGCTGGGCAGAACCTTCCGAAATCGTGTAGGCAAGTAAAGGCGAATCTCTCCCGTGCCCTTAGGGCGTAATGTCTTTGCTCCTTAAGAAGGGTTTTTCGGGACAAACCCCCGTATTGACGGGAGGCCCGCCGTGACCCCGGCTGCAACCAGGCCGGGGAGGAGAGCCAGGCCGGCAGGGCTGGGGTCGGCGGCGCGGCGAGGCGGGTGCGGCGGCTGTCCCCGCCCGGCGGCCCCGGGGGAGGTGC